>JBAKBP010008126.1:0-93823 GCA_037953745.1 Lithodes maja | reverse complement strand
GTACATCTCAGTAGCTCCACGGCCACCGTGGCGAGCGGTCATGAGGTATAACCTACGCTCCTCCCACTGCTCCGCTCTCTCGCAGAGCACATTACGTGCTCAAAATTGCACTCGACAATAGCCGTGACCCGCCACATAGGCCACATTTCTTTAACTCGACAATAGCCGGGTGCCGCCAGTTAAGGGTTAAATGTTTAGCCTTTGTCTTTTAAGTTCAAAAGATGACATTATTTTTTTTTTGTCTCATGTTTAAGGGGAGATTGGCCAGTTTTCAGGTCCCCATTCTCCCTCTTGTTTAGTCACATTAGTTCTTAGATTTGAAGACGTTCGGCCCATTAGTTTGGCGATTTTAAGACCTTTCGCCCAGTTTTGTTGTAAATTTTAAAACCTTTAGTGCCATTTAGGTGTTATTTTTTTCCTGGCGAGCGATAGCGAGCCTTAAATCTTAAGAGGAACCTGTCTTCGGCCGGGACATTTTCTCCCGAAAAATGTACAAATTTATCTTGAAGGGGGGTCTAGGGGGTGTTTTTCTAAGCTTGATGGAGGTCTATCTATCTATCTATTGCCTGATGCCGTGATCCCCGAAGGGGTGGCCACGAACGAACCGCCCCCATGCACCTCTGTCCCCAGTCCGTCGATGCCCCTCCCCCCAACCAGCACCGCCTTCGTTCATATACTTCCTCACTCCATCCTTCCACCTCTCTATCGGTCTACCTCTCCCTCTCTGTCCCTCCACCTCGCTCTCGTACACCCTCCTAGTCATTCTCTCGCTTTCCATACGTTCCATATGGCCGAACCATCTCAAGTTGTTCCTTTTCACACTTTCCAGCACATCTATCTCCACACCACACCTCCTTCTTACTTCCTCATTAGTCTGTCTATCCTCCATGTAACTCCGCACGCACTTCTTAAGTAATTCATTTCCACTGCTCTCAATCTTGGTCTGAGTCTCTCAACCAACGTCCATGCTTCGCTTCCGTAAGTCAGTGTCGGGATTACCACACTGTCATGCAAGGACTTCTTCACTTCCAATCTGACCACCCTATTTCTTGTTACTGCTTTCAGCGTTCCTACAACCCTCTTCCCTATTGTACCCTCTCCCGCACTTCTTCATCCATAGTCCCATCTTTACTCAACACACTGCCCAGATACTTAAAAGAGTTGACGATCTCCATAGCCTGACCGTTCAGCTTCACCTCACACTCTGTGACTTCATCCCTTTCGAAGACCATAACCTTGCTCTTCCCCGCATTTTCATTCAAATTCCGTTTTTCGCACACTGTTCCAAACTCATTTACCAGACCCTGCAACTCCCATTCATTATCACTCATCAGAACTGTATCATCCACAAACAGCAGTATAGGTAGCTTCCACTCAATTCCCTCCCTTTTCAGCGATACACCAACATCCACTGCTCTTGATAGTATTTCTTTCCTGACTCCATCCATATATACAGTAAACAACCACGGGGACATCACACACCCCTGTTTCAAACCAACATTCAGGATGGAGGTATAGTGATGAAATATAGGAATAACAGAATTAATAGACAAAAAAAGAAAACAAAAACGGCCCATCTCCCCTCAAGTTCCGATTGCATTCTTATCTATACAATTGATATTAATACAAGGTTATGTTTTCAAGTCAGTCTGGTCAACTTAGTATTTCAGTTCTGTTCTCTGCCACTTCCCTTTATATTACCTCCCTGCTCCTGTTGTTGTGCTGCTTTAACCCATTCCCTTGACATTATATTCTCGTATTTATTACACGATTATATTTAACAACAACGTCTACCAATTCAAAGGCTACACACTATGTTAAAAACTACTTTTGACAGTCACTGTAAGTAAGGGGATAATTTTAGGAAGACGTACCAACTGTACGATCCTATATTTATTATAAGGGTTAACTATTAACTCTTTGTAAGGAAGAATAAAGGTGTCTCTCTGTCCTTATGAGTTATATGTTATGTTGTATTGTTAACCATATTAGGGAAGACGTTTTGAGGTACAGTACGTTCCTAATAGAATATATGTTGATTGTAGTTGATTGTAGGTAGATCTCAGGTCTCCGTCCTCTGCTCGTTGATAGCTAGATATTATGATAGATAAGGTATATCGCCGCCACCATCCCAGTTGTGCCTTATACATGTTATATATAGGCAAAGGGAAATATAAAGAATGTTTTATCCGAACCAACTTTGATATTTATTCAATTATCAACTGAAATATTTATATAGAAGTACCAAATATATAAGTAAGAGAGAATTCCCTAAGTTGAGAGAGAGTCTCTAAGGGCTTGTTGTCTTGCCCATTGCTAGTGTCTATCTAACCTCTCAATAACTCCATACCTCTCACCTCTCCTCCACATCTCCATGCACACCTCCAACACGTGATCTAAACTTCCGATCCATGTGTACAGACGCTGGTGTTCATAAATGCGAGGTAAGCTTAACCCACTGAGCCCCATCTAGTTATAAATAAATGTACCACCAGGGACTGGCAGGTTTTGAAGAAAAACAAAAAATCCAGAAATAATAGCGAATGGGTTAGGAATAAAGGAAACACCACAACAAAACAATCCCCTAGGTCAATAAGGGGTCCTACGGTGCGCCCGAAAGTCGATTTTACAAGAGTAAAAAAATTGAAGGCAAAAACACCCAAAAACCATGTTTTTGCGCGCTCACGTGCACTCAGTTGGACTTTGAGAGTTGTCAACCATCGGCAAGGTTGCGTGGGATACTTACACAGTTCCCATACAAATCCGAGCCCTCTAGGTGCCATAGGACCGGAGTAATTAACATTGACGACACGTTGTCGTCGCTGGGGTTTAGCGTTAAATACATTGCCGACGACACATTGTCGTCGCTGGGGTTCAGTGGGTTAAATACGTGAGAGGCAGAACTGACGTGACAGAAGGAAGTACCAGAGGTTACAATGAATTCAAAGGAGTGAATGACCTCCATGTACAGTCCCTCACACACATATATGGACACTGTAACTAAAACATCTTAAAATTATATGAGAGATGTAATCATTATTTATAGTAGAATAGTAATAATAGTGAGATGTAATACGCCCCCACTAAAATAAATACTTGCGTACCCCCGTAAAGCAGACACTTAAAACTTTAATGAGAGTAAAACAAATTGCTTAGTTAAAGACTAAAAAAAAATTCAGTTGAATAACAAATAAAAAATGGAATGGAAATGTTTCAAAGTATTTTGTTAATAACAAATAAAATTATAAAAAATGTATCAATAAATTGTCACAAAGTAAAATTATAAAGAATGGATACAAATTGAACAAAGCAAAACAAATGTTAAGACAATGAACAAAAACAACTTCCAAAAGAAAATACTAATGGTAGTATCTTTAAATAAAATGTAGATAGGAAAAAAAATAAATAAAAATAAAATAGAAAAGCCCTCCGCCAATCACCGCGCTCCCTTCTATTTGCTTGCACCGTCAGCTGATTTTGACAGTTCTCGGCCACAACACGCCCCACCTTCCTAGCCAACCAATCAGCGGCCTCCATTATCGGAGCACGGAGCTGAACTCTCTACCTCACCTCAAAAGTCGCTCTCTTTCTCTTCCCGAGTAGTTTCCTCTGGTTATACTCGATCTAATACTTCGGTGCCAGCCCTGTACTCCCGTAAGCCACTGAAAGATGTTTATAACCAGCTTCCAAGAACTTATTTCGAGGAGAAGAGAGTGGAGGTGGAGGAGGCAAGAATTCAAAGCGAGCGGGCTACCGCGCGTGCCGCTCAGCCAATCACAGCGCGGGAGAGCGGGAGGAGAGACTATAAAGTCTTGCACAGAGGGGTTACAGGGTCACTCACCCCTCGGAACTCACCGGGTTAGCTTCTTACAACCCGGTTGCTCTCTCTCACTTGGGCACAAAGGGAAACCAGGAGCCAACCATTCCAGCTACCCTGCCCTTATCTACAGCAACAGCACAGACCACTCCTGATCTCTCTTCACTCTCGCCCACTCGGAGGTTACACCTTCAGTATCCTGCCGCCTGTCGTCACATTGCTAGTCTACACACTGTTACGACTGGGGTTCAAATATATCAGGGCTCTTATTCATTGGACTAGTAATGGCATAAATGTTACAACGGAAAGTGCTAGCTCCAACCTCTGAAGTATATTCCCAGTGAACAAAGAACACAAATACTCTACAGAGTTCTATATGCAATAACAGGCTATCAAACTCTCAATAAATGTGCGTCTACTCTAGGCTTAATGTTATGTGAAAACAGCCTATTACTACCTATAACCGAAGGTGCTTGGTTATGGTATACAAAGTAAGGTGGTAAGAGAAGTTACAGTTTACGTTACTTTAATCAATAAATGTCAGGCACTCCTGCATGAAAGAAAGTGCACTAAAGTCCTTCAACACTAACAAGGAATCTTCTTTAAATGTTAGATGTTATAAAGATGCTCGTATCGGAAATGGAACCCAAAAAGGCAGGCAGTGGAACAATGCTCGTGCAGGCTATGCACACAAAAAGGCAGAATATATAATGCCGTCGGAGCCAAGAATATCCTAAACACTACAACACTAATAATAATCGCCACAATGCAGTATTCCTATCAACAAAAAAGAGCCTAAGTCGTTTGTGTCTCAATACATCAAACTAGGCTGCGAAATGCTTGTGTAATCATAAATGGGTATGCATAAAAAGAGTAATTAGGTTAATATACTTAATGTCTACTATGATTGATAAAGTCTAGCTAGAGTCAATGATACGAGATACTGGTGCGCATGGCATGCTGCATAGCCTAGTGCAAATCTCAAGTCTGTGCGTCAAATATTACGTTATAATGAAGGGTAGCTCTCTTGAGAAACCTTAATACCGAAGTATTAAGCGTTCTCCTGGCGTACCTCAAAGACAAACAATCGAGACTAGAACAGTGCAGAATGGTATAGGCAAAAGGCCCTCATTCGTGCATGCTCTACTCTCAATGGCACACAGACTAGAATTTACTCAATCAACTCCAGTTCTCAGGTATGTCGTGCCGCTTTTAACTGAAGCCAGCACTCATAGGAAACAATACCTATTATATCAGACTCCTAGTCTAGCATTATCTAATCCAGCAGAACATTAATAACTAAAGGATATAAAAGCAATATGAAAGCCAACCAATGCTTCGTGATCCACTTATCTTAACAACTAACATACACAGGTTATATCAGACCTTAACACACAATACAACTGGCCAGCATGAAGCTGATTTTGCAGAGTTAACCAGAGGGGATATACTGTTAATAAAGATGGTGAAAGATATGGAAAATGAGAGATAGGCAGAGGAAAAGATTCTCAGGGGCGGAGCGGGAATAGATAGCAAGGGAAAAAAGATGAGTGTGTTCTAGAAACCAGATCTGAGGGAGAGAGTGGCGAGGAACCAGTATATATACTCGCACTAGCTCGAGCCGCGTGGGAAAACAACGGTTACGAGTCGACCGACCACTCACAGAGCTCGCAGCATGGTAAGGACCTCTCTCCACCAACCCCCGCGAGGCAGCCAGCCGTGACGTCATCGAGCGGGACAAAAAACACTGCGCGCCCCCTCTCACTCTGTTCTACTCCCTCTCTCTCTCCCAGATCCTATCATTACTAGTTAATGACAAAACATATACTTTACAATTAAATATATAAAGCCTTGACATGGGCGAAAACAAAGAGCCTTTCTGGACTGCCCATGACACGAGCTTTCATATGAAATAAAGCACACTCTAATACATAACTGTAGCCCCATCCACTGCCCTGGCGATCCTAGCGAGTCACTGTAGGACAAGCCATGCGGTTCTAACGGAGTGGTCAACGTCACACCCCCCCCCCCCAAGATTTTTCTCAGAGGCCCCAAGGCTCACAAAAATCTGATGGTTAGAACCCATGCTATATCTCCACTTCCCATCACCCAGCGGCAGTAAAATATCTGGCACAGTTCTTCAACAAAACATTCTTTTCAAAATTATAACCCTCCCAACACAATAGGTTAAATTATATGTAGTTATGCTCCTCAAGAGCGAGCTTCTCTAGCCCAGCATTCTGAGAGGAGTGCAACTCAGAATTACTGCTATAACATACTGAAAAAATTCAACTATCAAAGAAAGTTTTTTATTTGATTTTTATGTTTTTAATTTGTTTATTTCGGCTGCACTATAGGGGCAAGCCTAGTTTTTTCTTCTATACCAAACGCTCAACTCCTGCTTTACGACCCAATACGCTGGGCTACAACCGCGAGCCAACAAGCACCAAGCGCAAAATACTATTCAAACTAAAGCAGGAGGCTACCCGTGTGTCAATCTACCCAGGATCATATACCCTTGAACGACCATCTGCAACCACGTTGTCACAACCGGCAATATGGCGTATGTCCAGGTTATATACCAATAACCTTAGTGACCACCTGGTCAGCCTCATATTCCGATTGTGAAACTGGTCCAAGAACTTGAGAGGGTGATGATCTGGGTAAACTACAACGACCGGACCATAGGCTGGAACACAGACTTCGAAATGCCTCAGAGCAAGTACAACCGCCAGCAGCTCCTCCTCGACAACAGAGCAGCTCCCCTGGGCCGAATTGTACTTCTCCGAGCAGAAACTAACAGGATGCTCCAGCCCATCATCGTCCTTTTCCACAAGGACGGCACCAGCCCCCACACCACTAGCCTCCGTTGCTAGTTGGGAAGGTAGGCTAAAGTCAGGGGCCCTGAGGATCGGGTGAGTGCACAACAGGTGTTTTACTTCTCTAAACACCTTCTCACACTCAGGCGCCCATTTGAACTTTTTATCCTTCCAGTTATCCTCCACCTGAGCTTGACTGTCCCGTTATCCTTCTCCACCTTGACTGCTAAACGTCATCACAGGCACAGTGAGAGGCTCAGGGGGGTGCCTCTCATACTCCTTCATGGGATTAACATGACATAACTGATTGCGCTTCCGTCTGTCTGGAGTGGCTACCAAGTAAACCAGGTCCGATAGCTCCTCCACCACCCTATAAGGACCAGTGTACTTCGCGGATAAGGGGTGACCTACAAGGGGCAGTAGAGTCAACACCTCCTGACCCACGTGAAACTCCCTGAGTTCAACCTTGAGGTCGTACCTGTCCTTCATGAGGGCCTGACAGCTAGTCAAATTACGGCCAGCCAACTCCAGACTGCGCAACATCCATTCTCGACTGTTGAGGACACACTTGAGATAGAACAAGGTTTTTCTGCGCCCTCCCATACTTCTTCAACCATATGGAGAGGCCCTCTGACACGGTGTCCAAAGACGAGCTCATTAGGGCTGAATCCCAAACATTCCCCAGGTACCTCCCGTGCAGTAAACAAAACAACATGAATCTCCTGCGGGTAACCATACCGGGAAAAACACACTAGCAAGCCTCGGACCACCGTCCTCGCTGACCCATTTCTCATAGGGTACGCGTCAGGGTACCTCGTTGCTACATCTCTCGCCTGTGCAACACTGTCCTCCTTCAATTCGACAGCACCGGTACCACATTCAAGAACCTCCGGGTCTTCCAATTGCAACTTACGAATGTCCGAAGGAGCAAGCCTATCCAAGTGCTTACGAAACAACTCATGCCCCCCTCCTACATTAAATTTGGCCTCCCGTTGCTCTCTCTCTGCATACCGTTGCTGTCTCATCGTCTTTTTAAGCCCATCCTCTGCCTTTTCCACAACAGTTACTGGGTCTTCTTCAGACTCGATATTTGGTCCTAATACTGAGTCCCCGAGAATGTCCGCTGATACTAAACTCTCAACCGCATCAACTTTCAACCCCTTCTCGGTACCCTTCCTCCGCTGATCTAAAGATTGTTGACCAGAATGTGACTCCCTGGATGCAGGATCTCCGGTGGCAACACACGCCATAGGCTGCCCCGGACACTTCTCAACCCACTCCTGCTCCTCCCTACTCACGTCGGCCGGCTTCTCGGCAACGACCAAGGGTGGAGCCTCAGAAGTAGGTCCCGCAAAGTCGTTGCCGAGAAGGAGATCGACGCCCCCAACAGGTAACTTCTCCACAATCCCTACATCCAGGTCACGAGTCACACCATCAACTTCCACCTTCATTCTCACAAGCGGGTATGACCTTGTTGCATTAACTCCCTGAACCACAACCACCCGCGCCGTATTGACAGGTTTACCAGTGAAATTTCTCAACAGTGTTTGCGATGCCCCAGTGTCACGCAAAATTCTCACCTCATGTCTTCTACCCCCCCACTCCACACAACGGAGTCCCCTGTGGTCACTAAAGGCATCACGGACAGGGAATAAGCCTTCCGGATCCTTCTGCACTGGCAGTGTATTTACCTCGGAAGAAATGCCTCTAACAAACTCCGATGTCCTCTTGAACACTCCAATGCCGTGAGCAAAAGACACGGCTGCCGGAGGAGGTCGACTAGGGCACTCATTTGCCTTATGACCCTCCTGGTGGCAACTAAAACACATAAATTTTGGTTTCGGCTTATACTGTGATGTAAACGGCCCCTGACTTTTCACATACGGTGTGGTGTAAGGTTTGTATTCAGTTTTAGTTTCATGGCTCTTCTGTTTAAATGTGTCATTGTTACGGGTAGGGGGAGGATAACGGTCCTTAGCACTTACATCGTACTTCTGTGAGGACCCGCAACCCCGAATCAACGACAGCCGTCGATCAGCCATTTCTGCTGCTTCGACTAGAGTTCTTGGTTTTTTTTCCTTCAAGTTCAAAGTTAGATCACCGCCCGTGCTCTTAAAGAACTGCTCCAACATCATTAACTGCTTAATTTCATCAAATGTTGTGACCTTCTCAGATCGGAGCCAGTTCCCCATAGCATCGGACAAGTCCCGGGCGTGTTCCAAAAAGGTGCTATCTCTTCCCTTAGTTACACCCCGGAACTTCAAACGGTACGTTTCTGGTTGCAATTCGTAAGCCCTCAGGACAGCCTCCTTGAGATCCTCGTACACAATACATAACTCCAAAGGTAACGCATCGTAGGCTTTAAGACCCTTGCCTATTAATCTAGAGGATACAAGTGCTGCCCATTTATTCTCTGGCCACTGGTGTTCCTGGCACTTCTTCTCAAAGCGTGTGAAAAATTCTGTTAGACCACTCTCATCAAACACCGGAACCAGTTTCAATAAGTGCGAGAGAGACTGCTCATGAACACGGTTACCAGCCCCAAGTCGCTGTCCCGTTGTCTCTACTCGCGACTTCTCTACGTCCATGTCGGCACAGTACTTAGTCGACTCAGCTTGGATTTTTGCTAGCTCTATTTGCTGGTGACTTTTTCTCTCATCTATCTTGGCTAATTCTAATTGCTGCTGAAGCTCACATGCCCTTTGTTGCTGCTGATGCTGAAGCTCACCTGCCCTGATAGCCTTTCTCTCTTCGATCTTACCTAATTCGAGCTGAAGCAATAATTCTGGAGATAACCCTGAAGGAGGTGAAGGTGCTACAATGTTTGAAATTACCGGTGGTCCCCCCAGGGGCAACCCACCCTGCCAGTCACCACCCAACTGCGGAAGCGTACCCGGGGTCGGCAAACTACTGGGATGGCTGGGAGTCGAGTGTAGGGGAAGCATGGCCGAAGGGCTCTGAGCACTCAACCCATCTCGCTCACCAGTCACCCTGCCCAGTACACACATTATCAAGTTATCCCTGGTCATGCTGCTAGTACCCCGCATGACCGATAGCTGTGGCCAGGCATTGAAGACCGTACCGATTCACACCCACCAACCGCTCAGCAGTAACAGGCCATTGCAAAAATATCCTAGCATCCTCCTCACAGTTCACCTGATTAACCACATCATCACACTGCTGTTCCTCAGTCTCGACATTACATACTGTGTCTCCATTCTCCTCTGATCCGGTATAAGACATGATGCTCACAAAAATTTCTCACCACAATATTCAGAAAAGAAGCACCCCAAACTCTTATACCTCGATATACACACAAAAATTCTCGGAAATACTCAAGGGCTATACTATGTTGCTCAAAAAAAAATATTCTTGCTGATCCCCGCAAAATATTCTCCAAAACAACAAATGTTCCCTGCTAATAAATGTAGGTTCACCAAATCCTAGGTAAGGTCGCCATTTGTTACGACTGGGTTCAAATATATCAGGGCTCTTATTCATTGGACTAGTAATGGCATAAATGTTACAACGGAAAGCGCTAGCTCCAACCTCTGAAGTATATTCCCAGTGAACAAAGAACACAAATACTCTACAGAGTTCTATATGCAATAATAGGCTATCAAACTCTCAATAAATGTGCGTCTACTCTAGGCTTAATGTTATGTGAAAACAGCCTATTACTACCTATAACCGAAGGTGCTTGGTTATGGTATACAAAGTAAGGTGGTAAGAGAAGTTACAGTTTACGTTACTTTAATCAATAAATGTCAGGCACTCCTGCATGAAAGAAAGTGCACTAAAGTCCTTCAACACTAACAAGGAATCTTCTTTAACCCGGGAGCTATGGGGAGATCTTAAGAGTTCCCCCGGCGGACTGCGGGAAGACTCTTGAGAGTAAGTAAAATAAAAAATCAACTTTTGACATCGAAATTTTTTTTTTTTTTTATTTTTATTTTTTTATTTTTTTTTTTTTTTTTTGGCCCCTGGGCCATGCAAAATCTCAGTCCTCTACCTCCCCTCCTTCCCCACTTTCCTCCTCTCCTTCAGTTATCACCTATTTTCCCTATTATTCCCTTATTCTGAGGTATATTTTCGTGCTAACATTAGCGAGTTGCAAGCAGGGTGTTGTCATCACTGATGGCAAGCGAGTGCAAGAGAGAGAGAGAGAGTATCGATCGACTGTGTCTCAGTGGCCTTGGGGGAAATTGGCGGGAAAGCAGTTTGCCTCACCCATACATTATACAACTCGCGGGCTATATCTCCGATTTTGACCATCCAAACGCTGTTTTCACTCGTTTTATTGTTGTTTCAGGTTAATACCTTTATAATCAACCCATAATAGGCGCATATGGATAATTATTAATGCTATTAATGGTACAATGAATATTTTAGTGACGGAAACACCTCAAATACGTCAGCACAGGGGAACGTTTTCAATTACCCCCATGCGCACTTGTTAGGTTAAATGTTAGATGTTATAAAGATGCTCGTATCGGAAATGGAACCCAAAAAGGCAGGCAGTGGAACAATGCTCGTGCAGGCTATGCACACAAAAAGGCAGAATATATAATGCCGTCGGAGCCAAGAATATCCTAAACACTACAACACTAATAATAATCGCCACAATGCAGTATTCCTATCAACAAAAAAGAGCCTAAGTCGTTTGTGTCTCAATACATCAAACTAGGCTGCGAAATGCTTGTGTAATCATAAATGGGTATGCATAAAAAGAGTAATTAGGTTAATATACTTAATGTCTACTATGATTGATAAAGTCTAGCTAGAGTCAATGATACGAGATACTGGTGCGCATGGCATGCTGCATAGCCTAGTGCAAATCTCAAGTCTGTGCGTCAAATATTACGTTATAATGAAGGGTAGCTCTCTTGAGAAACCTTAATACCGAAGTATTAAGCGTTCTCCTGGCGTACCTCAAAGACAAACAATCGAGACTAGAACAGTGCAGAATGGTATAGGCAAAAGGCCCTCATTCGTGCATGCTCTACTCTCAATGGCACACAGACTATAATTTACTCAATCAACTCCAGTTCTCAGGTATGTCGTGCCGCTTTTAACTGAAGCCAGCACTCGTAGGAAACAATACCTATTATATCAGACTCCTAGTCTAGCATTATCTAATCCAGCAGAACATTAATAACTAAAGGATATAAAAGCAATATGAAAGCCAACCAATGCTTCGTGATCCACTTATCTTAACAACTAACATACACAGGTTATATCAGACCTTAACACACAATACAACTGGCCAGCATGAAGCTGATTTTGCAGAGTTAACCAGAGGGGATATACTGTTAATAAAGATGGTGAAAGATATGGAAAATGAGAGATAGGCAGAGGAAAAGATTCTCAGGGGCGGAGCGGGAATAGATAGCAAGGGAAAAAAGATGAGTGTGTTCTAGAAACCAGATCTGAGGGAGAGAGTGGCGAGGAACCAGTATATATACTCGCACTAGCTCGAGCCGCGTGGGAAAACAACGGTTACGAGTCGACCGACCACTCACAGAGCTCGCAGCATGGTAAGGACCTCTCTCCACCAACCCCCGCGAGGCAGCCAGCCGTGACGTCATCGAGCGGGACAAAAAACACTGCGCGCCCCCTCTCACTCTGTTCTACTCCCTCTCTCTCTCCCAGATCCTATCATTACTAGTTAATGACAAAACATATACTTTACAATTAAATATATAAAGCCTTGACATGGGCGAAAATAAAGAGCCTTTCTGGACTGCCCATGACACGAGCTTTCATATGAAATAAAGCACACTCTAATACATAAACTGTAGCCCCATCCACTGCCCTGGCGATCCTAGCGAGTCACTGTAGGACAAGCCATGCGGTTCTAACGGAGTGGTCAACGTCACAACACACACAGTCAAGAAATTCAAGAGGGACGACAGAAAGTGGACGGGAGTGAGAATTTCCAGAGGAGCTATTGGCCAGCTCTGAGGTGGTAAACCACAGTTCCAGTATTCACACCTGATTCCAGCATCCACAAATATATTTGTTTAACCCGGGAACTGCGGGAAGACTCTTTAGAGTTCGGCCGGCGGACTGCGGGAAGACTCTCTGGAGTAAGTAAAACTAAAAATCAACTTTTTACATCGAAATTTTTTTTTTTTTTATTTTTTTTTTTTTTGGCCCCTGGGCCATGCAAAATCTCAGTCCTCTACCTCCCCTCCTTCCCCACTTTCCTCCTATTCCTCAGTTATCACCTATTTTCCCTATTATTCCCTTATTCTGAGGTATATTTTCGTGCTAACATTAGCGAGTTGCAAGCAGGGTGTTGTCATCACTGATGGCCATCGAGTGCAAGAGAGAGAGAGAGAGTATCGATCGACTGTGTCTCAGTGGCCTTGGGGGAAATTGGCGGGAAAGGAGTTTGCCTCACCCATAGATTATACAACTCGCGGGCTATATCTCCGATTTTGACCATCCAAACGCTGTTTTCACTCGTTTTATTGTTGTTTCAGGTTAATACCTTTATAATCAACCCATAATAGGCGCATATGGATAATTATTAATGCTATTAATGGTACAATGAATATTTTAGTGACGAAAAACCTCAAATACGTCAGCACAGGGGGAGGTTTTCATTTACCCCCGTGCGCACTTCAGAGGTTAAGGACCCATATTGGGCCCGCATAAGATTCCAGAAGAAAGAGAGAAAATGTTTGACTAACTTGGTGGTTCCATTAACAATTGTCCTTCTAGGACAAGACTAAAGGAAAAAGAATTTAGACTAATCTGTATCCATAAAATGATGATGTGTATTTATTAGTTATTTTTGTTAGCAAAGGCGTAATGCCGAGAGTGTTATTATATAGGATCTGATAGGAAAAATTTAAGTATAAAAGTAAAGAGGGGAGGGAAGGATCAATTCTTCTAGACTAAGAGGCAACCAATGAGTTCAAGGGGAAACAGTTTTGTTTAGTTGCCCGATAGATCAGCTATAGCTAGGAAAGAACACTAGTCCCTTGAAATAGCGAACTAATTTGTTAATAAGGACACTATATAGAAGGATACTAGTCCATATGAATTACGGGATTCTTATGTTTTAGAAAGGAAGTTATATCCATATAAATCGAAAGGGTCATGGAGGCGGTTTGGGAAAAGTGTTAAGGATATCACATATTTATAACAAAGAATTCCTCAGAAGTTATATAAAGGAATATAATTGTGAATCTGTTCCGTGTAGGCATTTTGAGGCACGGTTTATCTTTTGTTGGAAAGGTTATTGATTAAGGTTTAATGTAAACATAGCGTGTTTGTAATAGGGTTACATGAGAGTATAATCGGAAGGTGTTATTGAGGTACATATTGTAAACTAATGTCATTGGAGTAACTGGGTGATGGAACCCAATGTTATATATGAGAGGGAACCTGTAATCCCGGTCGGTAAATTTGTGAGACTTTATATTATTGTTGAGGTACTTGTGTAGTAACGACGGTTGTGTCAGATGAGTTAATAGATTATATGTATTGAAGCTTTGGTCTCGAGAGAAGGCACCTAAGGCCCAAGGGACGTGGTTAATTCTTGAGAATAGAAAAAGAATATAATTTTTGTGTAAATTAGGTAAAGAACGATTGTGTCATTAGGCCCTGGTCTCAACAGAAGACACAGCAGGGCTCAGATTAAACTATTTAGGATTAGTAACTAATAACGTGTTTGTTGGATCGAAGTCGACTTGAGTCAATACCTGAATAGCGGGAATTCAGGTAGGGAGTAACAGGAACTCTAGGGGTCCAAAGTACAACCTATCTTGAATCGACGTAATATTCAATCCGTGTCTTGAACTCATCTCGGTCCGAACAAAGTACCCGTTATTAGAGTAGTTAGGAAGTTTGTTAAATAAAGTATACGAACTTCTAAATGCCTGTCGATTTATCCCCCATAATAGTAGTATCGTAGCATAAATTAAAATAAATACTACATTTTGGTGGCAAGCGGTGGGATTCGACAAATATTTTAGATTGAGTATAATTATCTAACAGAATGACGGGCTTGTTGCCATTCAGATTATGGGAAGAGGGGAAGGAAGAAATCGAGCTCTGTATCGAGCAGATAGAATGTCAGTTCACGCTACTTGACGTAGGAGAAAATGGAAAGAAAATCGCCTATGGAAAGGCACACTTAGGCAAGGCCCTGAATGATGTAAGAGTACGTCTGGAGGGACTAATGTCATGGGCCGAAGTCACGAGTGACCTAATTGAAGAATTTGGCTGAGAAACTTCCACCAGAAAAGCCAGAGACAAACTCAAGTGTCTGAAACTCGATGGCCAAAATGTGAGAGCCCTGAGGAGGGAAATCGCTAAGAATGTTAAACTGGCGTATCCCCATATGGACCAAAAGAGCCAGGAAACTGAGATCAGGGAGATTATGATCCAAGCCTGCCCGGTGGAGGCTAGAAAGCATTGCATCATTCATTAGGTCAATACTACTAAGGAACTTATGGGGGTCATTAACAAGATTATGGAGGCTTGAGAAGTAAAAGAGGAAAAACAAAAAGGGGAGGAGGAGAACCCAAGAAAAGGGTATCCGAGAGCCCTGATCCGATGCTTCACTTGTAGACAGACCGGACACCTAGCTAGGAACTGTACCAACTGTCCACAAGTCCCAACTCCTAGATTTGACCCCAGACCCGCACTTCCAAATGATCGACCTCTACCCAGGGGAACCGATCCAAACCGGGGAGGAATGCTGCCGGTAGAATATCGGGAGACCGAAAATCAGCCAAAATTCATGATGCCGGAAAAAAGAGAACATTTTCTGTGAAACCTCACATAGAAGGGTGGTTAGTGAGGTCAATATCTTAGAGAGACAAACGCCTTGTGAAACTATAGTCATAAATGGGAAAGCCGCTAACATGTTAATTGATACGGGGGCATACCGAAGTTGTCTGCTAGAAAATTTCATTAAAAAAAATCAGCAAGAAATGGGCCCATTAAATCAAACCAGTATTCAGTTGTCAGGAGCGGGGGGTCAACCACTAACGATCCTAGGGCAAACTAATACGGAGGTAGTACAATGGAAAGGAATTACATTCACCACCGATTTCTGTGTTTTATCGGGAAAATCAAATAGTGGAGTCGGTGGGTATCTGGGGATAGATCTTATGAGTCAGTTGGGAGTAACTATCCCATGTGGGCCGAAAGAGACATCGACCACTCTCCGACCTCAAATAGTAGCTACCACAGAAAAACTATCTATCCCTCCTAAATATTGGAAAATTATAGAGATTCCTCCAACCCCAGGCATGACTGCCGGGATTTTTTAACCTGATGCACAGAATAAGGTGAGAATATCTCCCACCTTTATTACTGCCGACCAGAGGAAGCTAGTTCTAGCTAATTTTGGTGATGACACGATTAATTATCAAAAAGGAAAACTGTTAGGACAAGTCACACCCGCTCAACCCACCACTGTTGGAACTGACGGACCCGTGAACTTACCTGAAATTCCGAAACAATTAACGTCAAATCAAGCCAATACCTTACATGAGTTGCTCTGGACGTACCGAGATGTGTTTGCTCAAAACGAAGGGGACCACGGATCGGCTCGAACCCGACACACCCATGAGATACACACGCAAGGGCCTCCTTTTAGGCAACCCTATAGACGACAAAACCCTATTATGAGACAAAAGAAAAGGAACCAGTTGAAGACATGATTAAGCAGGGGATAGTAGTGGAATCCTACAGTCCGTGGTCCTCTCCTGTAGTCCTAGTAAACAAAAAAGATGGGTCTACTCGGTTCTGTGTAGATTATCGAAAATTAAACGATGTCACCATCAAAGACCGGGGCTCCTACCTCGTATTGATGACTCGTTAGAATCGCTCAATGGGTCAACCTGGTTCTCTACCTTAGATCTACAGAGTGGATAATGGCAAGTACCAGTTAGGTCAGAGGATCAAGAGAAAACCGCATTTGCCACGAGCAAAGGCAAACTCTACCAGTTTACTGTGTTGCCGTTTGGAGTTTGCAATGGCCCCGCCAGTTTCACTAGAGTCATGGACGAAGTATTGAGGGGATTAACTTCGCAAACTTGTTTGGCGTACTTGGATGATATTATAATTTTTTCCGCTAATTGGGAGGAACATATTCACCGACTACAAGAACTGTTAGAAAGAATCAGGGGGGCAGGACTTAAACTGAAGCCTTCAAAATGCCAATTAGGGGCCCGTGAGGTAGCATATCTAGGGCATGTGGTTTCCGTTAAAGGTATCCAACCGGACCCACATAAAGTGAGATTTATTGCCGAAATCTCACCTCCGTCCTCTGTCAAAGAGATTCGAGCGTTTCTGGGAATGGCATCCTACTACCGAAGGTTCATACCCAACTTCTCAAAGATCGCTCGCCCCATGACTCAGAGACTGGAAAAAGGGAGAATATTCGACTAGGATCAGAGTTGCCAGGTTGCTTTTCATCACTTGAAACAAAAATTAACTTCTAACCCCATAGTTTGTCATCCTGATTTCACAAAGCCGTTTCAGCTATATACCGATGCTTCCGATGAAGGGCTCGGAGCCGTATTGGCAAGGAAAGTAGACGGAAAAGAAAGCATAGTGGCCTGCGCTAGCTGGACACTGAATATGGGAGAAAAGAATTACTGCGTTACTAAAAAGGAATGTTTGGCTCTAGTGTGGGCTGTACAATATTTCCATCCCTATCTAGCCGGGGTCCACTTTGAAGTTATTACGGACCACCATAGCTTGCAATGGCTCAGGAAAATGAAAACGGAAGACGGATTATTTGTCAGGTGGAAGGGGATTTTGGAAGAATACTCTTTTGAAGTTACACATAGACCCGGTAAATTACATACTAATGCCGATGGCTTGTCTCGACTACCGGTAGCACCCGTTCAACCCACTGAAGCTCACAGGGGAAAACATGACTGTAGATATGGTAACAAAGTAAAGTTTTCGAAGGGAGCCTGGGGGGATTCTAAAGATCGGGTAGTACTTGATTATTCAGAGGCTAAACACATGATTCAAATTCTCCACGGACAAGAAGGAAGGGGGGCTCATTTAGGACACTCTCAGGTTCTAAAACAATTTAATGAAAGGTACTGGACCAAGAGGGCCGACCAGATCGTTAAAGAAGTTGTTCAAATTTGTTTGGGATGTCAGAGGGGCTGTTACGACCGGCACTACGAAATAAACAAGGGCACTTAATAATGGACTAGATGATAGGCTATATCTGCAACAACGGCCATTTGTTATATCTACTACAACGGTACGCTAATTCCAAACCCTCGAACTATTACGCCGGTGAACAAAACACTTAAAACCCTCCAGAGTTAATCTACTGGATAACGGGGTAACAATTAACTGGGTTTTAGTGCACTTCTACAAAGGCTTTCCGGTGACGGCAAAGCCAACTCACAACAGGAGTACTTACGTTACGAAAATGCTCTAAAGTAATAACAATGCTTGAATAAACTATCATTAGATTTAATAAAGGAATATATGCTTACGCTAACTTTAGTGTGGGTCTGTACTCAACACTAAACTCTTCAATGCTCTATGAAAACACTGGAAGTCTAGTCCTACAGCAATCAGATAAGGAATCTTCTGAAAAGGTCTGATGCTCTAAGCTGCTCGTTAATATAGAACAGAAATAATGCAGGGGCAGGACACCAAAGCGTGTTTCTTAAATACACCAATAAGTAGGATTCATATATATAAAACAAGGGAGTGCAACAACTCTGTGACAGCACTAATAATAACCACTCAAAAACAATACTTCCTTAGCCAACGTAACAGCCAAACTGGGTTGTGCACTATGCATCAACCTTGGCTAAAATAAGGTGTGAATAATTCCTAAAGCATACATAATGAAAGTTAATAAACACAATGCTGTCTTTCTCACGTGTTTCTCACTAATAAAGTCTAGCAGTGGCATAAAAGGTATCAGGAAACTAGGCAGAACGCAAGCATGCTCGTAGCCTACTGTCTCCCCTTGAACAGATTTCCCTTATGTTACGTTAAGTGACTTGGAGGCTCTCTTGGTAAGTTCAGATCTCTAGTATCTGGTCTTGCCCTGGCGCTCCACAACGGTCAACAAAATGAGGTAGCAAGCATACAGGTAAGAGTAGTCAAAAGCCCTTCACCTGTATACTGCTACACTCGCAAAGGAAAAATATGCACAAGAGTTACAGGCTACCTAGCTTCGTCGATGGTGTGCAGGCTCTGACTTGCCACATACATAACTCAGACAACGACCAAAGATACCTTCCACTGTTTAGCATTAAATAGTAGGAAAGAACAACTCAATAATTAGAAGCACCCCAATACTATGATACATGTGACTATGACTCTAATAATCCCTAAAGCTAGTGCAAACATATATGGAGAACTGGTGGTGGTAATACGACTGGCCGACTATGGAAGTCGTATGCAGAACCAGAAGGGATAAGTAATTGAATAAAGATGAGAAGTATGAAAAAGAAGAAGTTCAGAGAGAGAAATAGTAGTACAGGGGGTTAGATGGGGGGACAGATTGCAAAGGACATGTAGGACCAAGCACGCTGTGCCAAGCTCTGCAGGAGAAATGCGGGCAGGAGCCCCCCAGCACTAACAAAGGCAGCAGCACCCAATCACAGACGACTACGTCATGAGGAGCAGACGTCATATGACGCGTCAGGCCCGCCGGCCAATCACGAGCGTGGGAAACTCCTCCGAGCAAGGGAGGCACACGTACATATACATGCACATATTACCACCACGCTGCTCGCTCTCTTTCTCCCTACAACTTCACACAATGCATCTTATATTCTATCAATGATATAAAACACTTCCAAGTGTCACAGACAAGAATAAAGACCACCACTGATCTGTCTGC
Organism: Lithodes maja; assembly: GCA_037953745.1. Taxonomy (NCBI): domain Eukaryota; kingdom Metazoa; phylum Arthropoda; class Malacostraca; order Decapoda; family Lithodidae; genus Lithodes; species Lithodes maja. Next base: position 74,328 of record JBAKBP010008126.1, on the reverse strand, counting down.
GACAACATCAACTCTATGAAAGAAAGAACATCATTCTACGATTATTGTAGCCCATTTCACTGCCCTGGCGAGCGCTAGCGAGTTACGAGTGCATTCTGGCAAGCTGGCCAGCGTAACACCCCGCCCAAGATGTGGGACGTTTCAGCCTCAGGTGAACTCCACATCTGACCAGACAGAATGCCCACCAACCCCGCATCACCCTGCTACTCTCCCGAGTTGTGAAAACAAGGCACGATCACAAACATAAAACACTGCATTATAAAAAAAAATCTGCACAACACTTCCCCAAAATAATAGCATCATAATAATTATATCACGCTCAACGAGCAAGCTTCACCAAGCCTAGCCTACTAAGACAACAACTCACTGTGTCTTAGATTCTTGCTGTGATATACTGCACTTATATACTATCAAAAAGAAAGAGTTTTTATGTGAGTTTTTTTATATTTTTTTAATAGTGTTTTTGGCGGCATTGCACTACAGGGGCAAGCCTAATTTATCTCCACTCCACCAAACACACCTGTGGTGATCTACCCTGGGTCCTCCACCCCGGACAAACAGTCAGCTATCACATTGTCACATCCGGCAATATGGCGAATGTCCAGATTATACTCCTGCAACATTAAATACCATCTAGTTAGCCTCATATTCGGGTTGTGGAACTGATTCAAAAACTTCGAAGGGTGGTGGTGAGTGTAAATCACCACGACTGGGCCAAAAGCGGGAATATACACTTCAAAGTGCCTGAGCGCCAGCACAATAGCCAGAAGCTCCTTCTCTACTACTGAATAGTTCTTTTGGGCTGAGTTGAACTTTTTTGAAAAGAAGCTTACTGGGTGTTCCACACCTTCTGTATCTGTCTGCAACAATACGGCACCAGCCCCTACGCCGCTAGCATCTGTCGCTAGCTGAAAAGGTCTTGAGAAGTCGGGGGCCCTGAGTATCGGGTGAGTGCACAACAGATGCTTCACCAGTGAGAAAGCCTTCTCACACTCAGGTGCCCACCCAAACTTTTTTGTCTTTGTAAGTAAGTCCGTCAGAGGAGCCAACACCGACGAGTATCCGCGGATGAATCTGCGGTAATACCCAATCATGCCCAAGAACCTCATGATCTGTCTTTTGGTGGTCAGCCTGGGGAACTGGTTAATAGCCTGTATCTTGGTAAAGGGGGGGGGGGGGGGGGCACACCTGGCCTAACCCTACCACAAACCCCAGATACTGCGCAGTTGCCCGAACAAATCACATTTTCCCAGATTGACCACCAAATGAGCCTCACTCCGCTTCCTGAACAGTGCCCCGATGTGCTCGCAATGGCTCTCAAAGTCATCGTCGTAAATTATCACATCATCTAGATAAACGGTGCAGTTAGGGATCTCCGCCACTAACTCGTTCATCAGGAATTGGAAAGTTGCAGGTGCATTCTTCAGCCCATACGGCATAACGTTGCAACGGTAAGTATTCCCATCCACCACAAACCCGCACACCTGCTTCGCCCGCTCAGACAACAGCACCTGCCAGTAACCCTTGACAAGATCCACCTTGGTGAGGTAACGTGCAAAGTTGCACACCCGATCTTGTCAACACTGTCATCTATGCGGGGAAGAGGGTAGGCATTGGTGGGAGTTAAGCCATTCAACCGCCTGAAGTCAATGCAAAACCTGACCTTGCCGTCTGGTTTAGGCTGCAGAGTGACGGGAGATGTCCACCTAACCGCCCCTTTTTCTATCAGCCCCCTCTCCAACATGTAGCCAAACTCCGCTCGGAGAGCCGGAAGTTTAATGGGAGGTACACGATAGGGCACTGATTTAAAGGGGGGGTGGTCTCCAACGTCCACATCATGCACCGCATAAGTTGTGAGGCCTGGGTGCTCGGCTAACATAGTGGGGTATGAACAGAACAGGTGCTGGATCGCTGCACGCTGTTGCTCAGGCAGGTGCTCTAGCGCTTCCACAGCCACCTGGTTCGTGTTCCCCGCCCACTGATCCGCCGAGACATGACAATCCCAACTCTCCTCCACCTGTGCCTCACTGCCCCCCTCTCCTTCTCCACCTTGGCCGCTGCAGACCAACACAGGGACAGTAGGCTGCTCAGGTGGGCGCCTCACGAACTCTTTTAACAGGTTCACAAGACAGAGCTGATTTTTCTTCCGCCAATCCGGAGTAGCCACAAGGTAATCTAGGTCAGACAACTTCCGCACGACCTTGTAAGGACCGACAAACTTGGCCGACAGGGGATGGCCTACTAAGGGCAATAAGACCAAAACCTCCTGACCAACCACAAACTCCCGGAGCTTTGCTTTAATGTCAAAACGATCCTTCATCAAGGCCTGATTATCTACCAAATTTCTCCCTGCCAACTCCAGGCTTTTCAGCATCCTGTCTCTACTCTCGAGGACATACTTAATTAGAGAACATGGCTGCACAGTCCCTTCCCAGATCTCTCTAACCATGCTCATAACCTGATGCCCGAAAACTAGCTCGTTGGGGCTAAACCCAAGGCTCTCCCCAGGTACCTCTCTTGCCGCAAACAAAACGTACGGTAGCCCCAGGTCCCAATCCTTGCCGTTCTCCAAACAGTAGCACCGCAACATGTTTTTCAAAGTGGAATGCCATCTTTCCAACACCCCTTGACTCTCTGGGTGATAAGCTGAAGAGACAACCGTACTGATCCCATGCTGCTGCATGGTCTGTTTGAAGAGTGTGGACGTGAAATTCGACCCTTGGTCCGACTGAATTTCCTGCGGGTACCCGTACCTCGAGCAATACAACAGCAAATTTCGCACAACAGTTTTAGACTTGCCATTTCTCATAGGGTATGCATCAGGGTAGCGAGTGGAGACATCCATGAGGGTTAGCAAAAACCTGTTACCTGCACTAGTGGGAGGCAGAGGACCTACCATGTCGATAATAACCTTGCTGAAGGGCGGACCAATAGCAGACACTGGGTGCAACGGAGCCTTAGGTATGCTCTGATTGGGTTTCCCACCCTCTGGCAGGTACCACACATCGCCACCCAGGCCGAAACTTGGACTTTAATACCTGTAACCTGGCCACCAGAACAACCAAGATAACGAAGCCAACGTTTTTCTCACACCCAAGTGACCTGCCAATGGAACATCGTGCGCCAACCGCAACAGGCTATCACCACACTTCTCAGGAACCACCAACTGGTCAACCACTCTTGCCCCACCATCCCAACTACGTCTGGGATCCAAAAAACGGCGGTACAGGATTCCCCCAACATAAAAAAATCTCCCGACTTTGCATCCCCGTCCTCGTCGAGTTCAATAGCCCTGTTCGCACAACTCTCAAGCCCAGGATCTTCTGCTTGCAACCAACATATATCCGAGGGTGCCAACCTATCTAAGTGCTCCTGAAGCAACTTGTGGCCACCCCCAATACTAGGCTGCTCAAGCCTTGCCTGCTTCGCCTGGGAACGTTTCTGTCGCGGAGTGCTATCACGCCCTACCATGTCACTAGAGGGGACAGGTTCTGAGGCCACTCCGGACCTCATAATGGGTGTAAGTACCGAGTCACCAAGGAGTGTCGCTGGATCCAAACTCTCAACCCGACCAGCCTTGACTTTCTCCTTCCGACCCTTCCTCCGCTGGTCTAGAACTTGGGTACCATGCTGTGACACCTGAGCGGACTGAGACCTGGTGACAGCACAAGCCATCTGCGGCATCTGACACCTCTCAAGCCACTCTTGCCCCTCCCTACTCGCGTCGGCCGCCCTCTCGGCAATGATTAAGGGTGGAAGCTCGGAAGTGGGCACCACAAAGTCGTTGCCGAGAAGGAGGTCGACCCCCTCAACTGCCAAATTCTCCACCACACCCACATTCAACTCCTGTGTCACACCGTCCACCTCAAGCTCCACTCTGACCAGCGGGTAAGACCGCGTAGCATTGATACCTTGAACCACCACAACCCGAGCCGCGTTAATAGGCTTGCCAGTGAAATTCTTAACAAGTGTCTGGGAAGCGCCCGTATCACGCAACAACTCAAGCCTATGCTTCACACCAGCCCACCTCACAGTGCCGTGACCCCTATGACCACAAAAAACATCACGGACGGGTGACGAGCCCTCCTGCTGCTTCTGCACCGGCGATGACTTCGCAACCGACTGTTTACCCCGGGCAAACGCGGAAGACCTCAAAGACACGCCAATGTTGCTCACTAGTGACACCACTGCTGTAGGCGGTGCGCTCGGACATGAGCGCTCAATATGCCCCTTCTTATGACACTTGAAACATTCCATTTCACTCTTGGACTTCCCCTGAGATGGGTAAGGGCCCTGGCCTTTCTTTAACGGGAAGGGTTACGACTTGGGATCATAATTGGCAACAGTACTCTTGAATGGATAATTATTTGTGTCATTAACCCGGGAACTGCGGGAAGACTCTTAAGAGTTCCCCCGGCGGACTGCGGGAAGACTCTTAAGAGTCAGAGAAAACCAAAACAAATTTAAACATCGAAAAAAGAAAAAAAAAATAATAATATATTTTTTGTTTTGCCCCTGGGCCATGCAAAATATCAGTCCTCTACCTCCCCTCCTTCCCCACTTTCCTCCCCTCCAGTTATTACCTATTTTCTCTGTTATTCCCTTATTCTGAGGTATATTTTCGTGCTAACATTAGCGAGTTGCAAGCAGGGCATTGTCATCACTGTTAGCAAGCGAGTGCAAGAGAGAGAGAGAGAGAGTATCGATCGACAGTGTCTCTCCAGCCTTGGGGGAAATTGGCGGGAAAGAGGTTGCCTCACCCATACATTATGCAACTCCCGCCCTGTATCGCCGATTTTGACCATCCAAACGCTGTTTTCACTTGTTTTATTGTTGTAACAGGTTAATACCTTTATAATCAACCTATAATAGGTGCATATGGATAAGTATTAATGCTATTTATGGTAAAATGAATATTTTAGTGATGGAAACAGCTCAAATACATGCGCACAGGCAGAGGTGTCTAATTACCCCCATGCGCACTTCAGAGGTTAATTCGGGGGGGTGGAGTGGTACGCCCCTTGTTACCTGCCTCAGCTCTCTGTGCAGACCCGCACCCGCGAATCAATGACAACCTGAGGTCAGCCAGCTCAGCCGCCTCTTGTAGAGTTTTCGGTCGCTTTTCTTTCAGGTTAAGAGTCAAGTCACTGCCAGTACATTTTAAAAATTGTTCCAGCAACACTAATTGTTTTACTGAATCAAAAGTAGTTGCCTTCTCCGACCTCAACCAATTTTCAAATGCATCTGACAGCTCTCTAGCGTGTTCCTGGAAAGTACTCTCCTTTCTTTTTGGAATCGCCCTAAACTTCAGCCTATAGGTCTCTGGCTGTAGCTCATACGCCCTCAGGACAGTCTCTTTCAACAACTCGTAATTCACACAGGAATCTAGGGGCAAAGCATCGTACGCCTTGAGTGCTTTCCCCGTCAATCGTGAAGAAACAAGGGCTGCCCACTTCTCCTCGGGCCATTGGTGCTCCTGGCACTTTTTCTCGAACCGGAGAAAAAATTCTGTAACTCCTAACTCATCAAACACTGGGACCAACTTTAGTAGATGCGACAGGGACTGGTCATGGGCTCGACCCCCTGGACGACCCGGTTCCTTGTCACCTCTACACAAGTTTTCTCTAGATCAACATCGGCACAATACCTTTCAGACTCAAACTTAAGCTCAGCCTCTCGCTTTCGCTGCTCGAGCTCAGTCTCATGCTTCCGCTGCTCGAGCTAAGTCTCATGCTTCCGCTGCTCGAGCTCAGCCTCATGCTTAGCCTGTCGCTCCTGCTGCTGAAGTTTGGCGAACTCGAGCTGAAACAACATCTCGGAAGACAAACCCTGAGGAGGGGGTGCTACTATTGGGGACCCACCCCGTCAATCACCTAGAGGCATACCCAACCGCCAGCGGGCATCGGCCTGCGGGAACGTACCCGGCTCCGGAGCCAGAGGGGGCGCCATGATAGGAGTCGAGTGGAATGGGGGCTGGGCCGAAGGTGCCCCAGCCCCCGCTCCACCCGAAGCCCCATGCACCCCACCGAGCACACAGGTAACCAGCTCACCTCTCGACAAACCGCTAGTACCGGGAAACCCTAAGACCGTGGCTACACACTGCAGTCCGTACCGGTCTAGCCCCGACACACGGTCCGCTGACACAGGCTCCTCCAAAAATCTCCGAGCTTCCTCCTCATTGTTCACCACCCGAACGCCGTTAAACAACTCTACCTTCTCCACCTCCTCGCCTGCCTCTCGCACTGTGCCCTCACTATGCTCAGACCCGTCCAGTGACATGATGGAGTCAACAAAAAAGAATTCTCAAGTCAAGACAAAAGTAGCCAAACTTACGCGTAGCTTTATTCACCAAAAAATATTTGAAGATGTTCTTGAGTGCAATACTAGGTCACCAATAACTCCAACAAGTTCTATATATCCTCAAAACAATGTCTACTGCCAACAATGCGAGAAATAAATTCAACCCCAAATGGCAATAAGATTTCTCCAAAAAAAAAAAACTGCAATATTCAGTTCACTATATGCTGGTCTAAGGTCGCCATTTGTTATGACCGGCACTACGAAATAAACAAGGGCACTTAACCCAGTGAGACCCAGCGTCGCACGTGATGCGTCGGCAGTGTTTGATCACCAACTCCCAGCGACGCATCACGTGCGTCCGACATATAAAAAACACTTACGTGGCTCGTAAGGTAGGAAATGGCGGGAGAATAGGAGGGGGAGGTACCGTAGTGTATGTGGGAGCCGGGCCGGTAGGTGTGAGCGGGCCGAGACAGCCGCGCGGCTGGTGGTGCTGGGCTTAGTGGGGATACTTTACACCCTTAGTTCACCGCTATTTGAACCTTCATTACTCCGGTCGTATGGGAGCTAGAGGCTTGAGATTTATGCGAGACACTCCTTAGGATGTGTGCCGTATAATGCCATACTCAGTTTTCACCCTAGTGCTCCCGGGCGGGTGGTCATGCGGGGGAGACGAACTTTCGCCCCCCCCCCACCCCCCCGCCCCCCAAATGACCGAAATGATTTTTTTAAATTTTTGTCTTCATTTCTCACCATTCTCTTCCATTTTGGCTCAACACATTTTTTTGAGGCTCCCCCCCCCAACGCCCCCCCGCCCCCCCCCCCCCCCCCCAAACAAAAATGTCCGAGGTGATTTTTTTTTTTTTTTTTTTCATTTCTCATCCTTGTCTTCCATTTTAGCAAAAAAAAAAAAAAAGTGAAAATGGCTTGGGACTGGGGTGAACAAAATATTATAACTAGCCGGGGCTCAACGGGTTAATAATGGACTAGATGATAGGCTATATCTGCAACAACGGCCATTTGTTATATCTACTACAACGGTACGCTAATTCCAAACCCTCGAACTATTACGCCAGTGATCAAAATACTTAAAACCCTCCAGAGTTAATCTACTGGATAACGGGGTATCAATTAACTGGGTTTTAGTGCACTTCTACAAAGGCTTTCCGGTGACGGCAAAGCCAACTCACAACAGGAGTACTTACGTTGCGAAAATGCTCTAAAGTTATAACAATGCTTGAATAAACTATCATAAGATATAATAAAGGAATATATGCTTACGTTAACTTTAGTGTGAGTCTGTACTCAACACTAAACTCTTCAATGCTCTATGAAAACACTGGAAGTCTAGTCCTACAGCAATCAGATAAGGAATCTTCTGAAAAGGTCTGATGCTCTAAGATGCTCGTTAATATAGAACAGAAATAATGCAGGGGCAGGACACCAAAGCGTGTATCTTAAATACACCAATAAGTAGGATTCATATATATAACAAGGGAGTGCAACAACTCTGTGACAGCACTACTAATAACCACTCAAAAACAGTACTTCCTTAGCCAACGTAACAGCCAAACTGGGTTGTGCACTATGCATCAACCTAGGCTAAAATAAGGTGTGAATAATTCCTAAAGCATACACAATTAAAGTTAATAAACACAATGCTGTTTTTCTCACTAATAAAGTCTAGCAGTGGCATAAAAGGTATCAGGAAACTAGGCAGAGCGCAAGCATGCTCGTAGCCTACTGTCTCCCCTTGAACAGATTTCCCTTATGTTACGTTAAGTGACTTGGAGGCTCTCTTGGTAAGTCCAGATCTCTAGTATCTGGTCTTGCCCTGGTGCTTCACAAAGGTCAACAAAATGAGGTAGCAAGCATACAGGTAAAAGTAGGCAAAAGCCCTTCACCTGTATACTGCTACACTCGCAAAGGAAAAATATGCACAAGGGTTACAGGCTACCTAGCTTCGTCGATGTTGTACAGGCTCTAACATGCCACATACATAACTCAGACAATGACCAAAGATACCTTCCACTGTCTAGCATTAAATAGTAGGAAAGAACAACTCAATAATTAGAAGCACCCCAATACTATGATACATGTGACTATGACTCTAATAATCCCTAAAGCTAGTGCAGACATATATGGAGAACTGGTGCTGGTAATACGACTGGCCGACTATGGAAGTCGTATGCAGAACCAGAAGGGATAAGTAAGTGAATAAAGATGAGAAGTATGAAAAAGAAGAAGTTCAGAGAGAGAAATAGTAGTACAGGGGGTTATATGGGGGGACAGATTGCAAAGGACATGTAGGACCAAGCACGCTGTGCCAAGCTCTGCAGGAGTAACGCGGGCAGGAGCCCCCCAGCACTAACAAAGGCAGCAGCACCCAATCACAGACGACTATGTCATGAGGAGCAGACGTCATATGACGTGTCAGGCCCGCCGGCTAATCACGAGCGTGGGAAACTCCTCCGAGCGAGGGAGGCACACGTACATACACACGCACATATTACCACCACGCTGCTCGCTCTCTTTCTCCCTACAACTTCACACAATGCATCTTATATTCTATCAATGATATAAAACACTTCCAAGTGTCACAGACAAGAATAAAGACCACCACTGATCTGTCTGCGACAACATGAACTCTATGAAAGAAAGAACATCGTTCTACGATTATTGTAGCCCATTTCACTGCCCTGGCGACTGCTAGCGAGTTACGAGTGCATTCTGGCAAGCTGGCCAGCGTAACAGGGCAATGATGGAAGGGGACCTAGACAGTCGCCCGGACATATCACAACTGGTACACCTTGGGCCAAATTATCAGTGGACATTATGGGACCTCTGCCCAGACAGACAAATAAAAGGTACATCTTGACCTGTGTCGATATCTTTTCCAAATACACGGTTGCTTGTGCTATTCCGGACAAGAAAGCCAAAACGGTGGCTAATGTTATCTTGGACAAAATCATTTTTGTATAATTTTGGCACCCCTGGAGGTAGTCTGAGTGACAGGGGAAGAAAATTTAATAACGAGATCTGGCAACACTTAGGAGAAACCTTGGGCTACAAGATACAGCACACCTCCCCGTATTACCCTCAGGGGAATACTGTATGTGAAAGGAACCATAGGGTGTTAGCCAATTGCATCCGGGCTAGTCTGAGCTTGCAAGGGGAGAAAATCGCCCGAGGGAGGCCGAAACTTCTGCCAGAAATAGTCTGGGTGATAAATACCACGGTTTGTAGAACTACTGGGTATTCGCCCTATGAGATTATCTTTGGCAGCACGCCGAAATTGCCTCAATAACGATTATTTCCCTACTCCACTTCGTCCGCGCAATATTCCCAACCTGGAAAATATTGGAAGGAACAAGGGGAGCGACAACAGCAAGTTCATGATCATATTGCCCAGAAACAGCCTAAGAAAGTTTCTCTAAATAATCCTTATTACCAGGGGGAGTATATATTGGTGAAGAGACATGATCCCACCCGAGCTGGTAAACTGGAGGAGAAATACGAGGGTCACTTCAGGGTTGTAGCGATAAATGGGCCCTATCAAGTGTTGTATCTGCATCATGGAGATATTGTGTCAGTTGCCCATATTCGTCATATCAAACGATATGAATGAATTCTTCCCCCAGCTATGAGCGAGTGGAGTAGCGAGGAAGTGAGCAAAGAGGAGATAGAATCCGGGGTTGATGATCCTGGTACTTCCTCAGCATGGCCAGATGTTGGAGGTCCTACTTTGAACAGGAACTATTTAGAGAACTCTCCGTTCTGGTGGTCACTTAGTCGTAAAAAACAAGAGAATCTCCCTGAGGTTGGGCCAGAAGGAGAGGTAGGAAGCGAAGAAATCGTACTCAGTGGGGAGGATGACTATTATGAGCTTACCGAGGATGAAAAGTCTACGGTCCCAGCCAGTGAAGTTTCAGTTTCTCCGAGAGATTTCAATAAGACTTTGAGTAGTGAAGACGAGTGTTTCCGAGACGAGATAGAAACGAGAGACGTATCTCTTGAAAGCAAACGTACAAATGGTTCTCCCACAGCTAAAGTAAATGAATCTAACGAAACTCCCTTACCTCATGTTCAGGATAAGACTCCGGCTAGAGCGTCTAATTCCACGGGCCCCACTGAGACCCTTACTCGTATTGGTAGGATTAGCCGCCCACCAATCAGATACCCGGACGAGGCTATAAATAGGACCCCCGGGGCACGTGCCTGCCAGTTGCAAGGCACCATGCCTCTCCCCTCTGACCCTCAGTACCGACTCCGTCGACTAGTAGCATTAGTCGACGGGCAAGGGCAAAGAATAAATACCACTCGAGCTCTCAAACAGCTTCTTAGTCATCCCGGGGAGGTTCTAGTAGCCAAAACTGTTGTGGGGAATCAGAATCCTGCTCTCCAGCTACACAGATGTCGCTGTGAGCACAGTGGACTGGTAGAGTGGCAGCCAGATGACAAAAATTTCAGGGGAACGGTGTTGCGGCGATCAGGAGGTCGCCTTAAGTTAGCAGGGGGTGATGAAGTAGAAAAGCCCTCCGCCAATCACCGCGCTCCCTTCTATTTGCTTGCACCGTCAGCTGATTTTGACAGTTCTCGGCCACAACACGCCCCACCTTCCCAGCCAACCAATCAGCGGCCTCCATTATCGGAGCACGGAGCTGAACTCTCTACCTCACCTCAAAAGTCGCTCTCTTTCTCTTCCCGAGTAGTTTCTTCTGGTTATACTCGATCTAATACTTCGGTGCCAGCCCTGTACTCCCGTAAGCCACTGAAAGATGTTTATAACCAGCTTCCAGGAACTTATTTCGAGGAGAAGAGAGTGGGGGTGGAGGAGGCAAGAATTCAAAGCGAGCGGGCTGCCGTGCGTGCCGCTCAGCCAATCACGGCGCGGGAGAGCAGGAGGCGAGTCTATAAAGTCTGGCGCGGAGGGGTTACAGGGGTCACTCACCCCTCGGAACTCACCGGGTTAGCTACTTACAACCCGGTTGCTCTCTCTCACTTGGGCACAAAGGGAAACCAGGAGCCAACCATTCCAGCTACCCTGCCCTTATCTACAGCAACAGCACAGACCACTCCTGATCTCTCTTCACTCTCGCCCCCTCGGAGGTTACACCTTCAGTATCCTGCCGCCTGTCGTCACATTGATAGTCTACACACACACAGTCAAGCAATTCAAGAGGGACGACAGAAAGTGGACGGGAGTGAGAATTTCCAGAGGAGCTATTGGCCAGCTCTGAGGTGGTAAACCACAGTTCCAGTATTCACACCTGATTCCAGCATCCACAAATATATTTGTTTAAGGACCCATATTGGGCCCGCATAAGATTCCAGAAGAAAGAGAGAACATTTTTGACTAACTTGGTGGTTCCATTAACAATTGATGTGCCCATCTAGGACAAGACTAAAGGATTTTTTTTTTAGACTAATCTGTATCCATAAAATGATGATGTGTATTAATTAGTTATTTTTGTTAGCAAAGACGTAATGCCGAAAGTGTTATTATATAGGATCTGATAAGAAAGATTTAAGTATAAAAGTAAAGAGGGGAGGGAAGGATCAATTCTTCTAGACTAAGAGGCAACCAATGAGTTCAAGGGGAAACAGTTTTGTTTAGTTGCCCGATAGATCAGCTATAGCTAGGAAAGAACACTAGTCCCTTGAAATAGCGAACTAATTTGTTAATAAGGACACTATATAGAAGGACACTAGTCCATATGAATTACGGGATTCTTATGTTTTAGAAAGGAAGTTATATCCATATAAATCGAAAGGGTCATGGAGGCGGTTTGGGAAAAGTGTTAAGGATATCACATATTTATAACAAAGAATTCCTCAGAAGTTATATAAAGGAATATAATTGTGAATCTGTTCCGTGTAGGCATTTTGAGGCACGGTTTATCTTTTGTTGGAAAGGTTATTGATTAAGGTTTAATGTAAACATAGCGTGTTTGTAATAGGGTTACATGAGAGTATAATCGGAAGGTGTTATTGAGGTAAATATTATAAACTAATGTCATTGGAGTAACTGGGTGACAGAACCCAATGTTATATATGAGAGGTAACCTGTAATCCCGGTCGGTAAATTTGTGAGAAATAAATACTACAATAATTATAATAATGATGTCTGCTGTAAATCGATTAACAAAGCAAAGAAATACAGACTTATAAAACAAGGTAAAAACTAAAACAGACAGCTGTAAAGAAAAACAAAATAAAATCCCTTGCTTGTGTTTACTGTATTATATCTACAATTGTATGTGTTCCATGTGGTATTTTATAGCTCTAAAGGTTCGAATATCACTGTAGATTATCCCATTATCGTATGAATTAAATATAGCCTACTGGTCTTTATTATTCCATATATGTTAATTAAACTATATATGTTTTAGTAATGATAATGTGACAGGTGATATCAGAACCTCAAGAGCTATACAATACCACATGGAACACATCAAATTGTAGATATAATACAGTAAACACAAGCAAGGGAAGATATTCCGTCACTGCCTATTTTAAAAGTGTGATACCGGTAAGTATATCATGGCCTGTGGTTGGCTATTCTACGTGAGCCCGTCAGTCAGTCTCCTCTCTCGCTTACTTCTTGCGTTTATCATTTTATTGTTTCGCTTGTGTTTACTTTATGATATATAGGTTATTATTGTGTTGCATGTGATATTTAATAGCTCTTTAGATTAGGATACGAGTATAATTTATTAAGTAATCATTACAATTACTTAAACGTATATAGTTTAATGAAGAAATAAGGAATAATAAAGATAATAAGAAAACATTATCAGCTCTGTCACTCATTTTGGCCAGTGAGCAAGGGTAATGATACGATAGCCAATCATGAGCCTCGATGCAAACACCAGTTAGGAGCCAGATGCACAGGTCGACTGAATGGCGTATAGTTCGACAATTTTCATCCAGTTTGCATCCAGTTTGATATAATATTATAGCTTGGCTTTAATTGTGTTTATTAATGTGTGTGTGTGTGTGTGTGTGTGTGTCTGAGTGTGATTTTTCTTCAATCTAGCCAATAAGATTTTCCCCGTCTTCCACACTGTAGTCTGTTTGTTCTTAGTTGATGGTAAACTGCCATGTCCTCATCTTGATTACTTGGCTAGTACAAACATTTGATATCGACATACATGGATAATTATAAAAACCTGACATTAATATGATCCATATACATGGAAGCTTCATATGTATTGATTTAAATATCGATAAACCATATTATGTTAAGGGATTTAATTTTACACCACGTAAAAACAGCTGAAAGTAAGATTGAATAAACAAATATACCACAAATGTGTCTTCTCACGGTGTCCTGTGGGGCTCGATATATCTTCCATAGGCGTCAGGTTTACGGTCCATAAAGTGTAACCTGAGCTGCTAACTTATTGCCTCACCTCCTCACCTTTGTTATATTATAATGGCCGTTCAGTGACCAACATTACTTTGGAACCTCCATCATTGTCGGCAGTCAAATATATTAGTTTGGTCTTATTCTTAGCCAACCGATACGATATGCTAGTTTCAATTTATGTTGACAGTACTATAATAATATCCAGGTCTCCCTCGATATACGATTGGGTGACGTTCCTGAAAACCTGATCGTAAATAGAAAAATCGTATAGTAAACCCTAAAATGTATGGGGTAAATGGGGATACGTTCTCGGACCAGCCAAAACACAAACACAAATACCTAAAAACCTATAATAATATCGTAAATCGGGGCATCGGATAGTGAGGGGGACCTGTCCCTGGTCTTTTCATTGCATTTATAACATCTACTGAATCATATGAATCACTGTCTTGGAATATGGCACAACTATAGTCGTTTCGACCGATGATGATGGGATTTGTCAAGAATGTGGACTATGTCTCTTCCTTGACTGTTTTTCTTGTACATTAATATGCATTTTGTGTTTGCTGATTGTATTTTGAAGGTAATTGGATACTTCTTTTCCATTATAGAAGTACTCCACCACTGCTCGTGCTCGTGCTACCGCCAGACGCTGCAGACGCTCTGTCAACGCTCTCACGATATCGATCATAATTTGAGTATTAACTACTCATCCTCTTCATTCTTGTGCATGAAAGGTGGTTAAGAGCACGTTTAACCATCCTGTAGCTTAGTAAGTAACACTGCACGATATTTCGCTGTGTATTGACTGATAAACTTTGTGTTTATCACAAGACTCCTGCTCGGACAGGGCGCCACTAGCGCCATCTATTGTTTTGTTTTGCTTTGTAAACAAACGCTCTCTTATTACTATTTTATATAAAATCGTAGCCCCTAATTTTACCCATTACCTACTGTAGTAAGTATCTATTTAACTGCCTTGTATGTAAGTAAAGCTTTGCATATTAATTTGCTAATAAACAATATTGTTTACTAACTAACCTGCCTACAGAGACTAACGCCGACGCCATTTTGTAAACAAACCTTTTGGGGGGATTATACATTAAATTCCAGCAAATTTTGTACCAAATTTAAGTGCATTCATTTATCTTTTCCCCCTAGATATATTCTTGACTTTTTCTCCTCAGACTGATTTTACTTTAAGCTAAGGGTGGTATTTGTACAAACTAACCTAGCCTAACCCAACCTGCCAAGCTTTTGACCTAACCCAAACCTAGCCTAGCCTATAGCCAGCCAATCTGTTTTATTATTAACTCTTGTAGATATTGTATTTAGTATCCTACTGTAGCTATACAGTATATATCTGTAATTTTAGTTGTTGCTTGCACGTTCTTGTAATAACCTTTGACTGATACACTTTTTTTATCTAAAAAGAGTAGGCTACTGCTTTACTAGGCTACAGTGACACCAGGTCCATCTGTTGACACAGTATATTAACCCCTTGTGTGCAGTCACACTTTATTTTTATATAATCTCTATTTGGTGAATTGTATATTTAGTTACATATTCTGTTATACATATATTTGTTTAAGGTTAGGTTATCACACCTGGTAGCCTATTTCTGCGAATTTCAATTTTATTATTTTCGGTTAGGCTATTCAACGCTGGTAGCCTATTATTGCGTATTTCAATTTAAAAAAAAAACTTTTGGTTAGGCTATCGCCCCTGGAAGCCTAATTCTGCGTATCTCAACATTTTTGTTTTCGGTTAGGCTATCACCCCTGATAACCTATTTCTGCGTATTTCAGCATATTTGTTTTCGGTTGAAGTGATTGAAGTGTTTTTAAAGTGAGTGAAGTGTTTTAAAGTGAGTGAATTGTTTTTTAAGTGAGTGAAGTGATCTGAAGAAAGTGACTGTCACCATGCCTCGCGCTTGTGCGAACTGCGCCGGTAGGTTTGGTGAGTCCATGTTTGCTACTATCGATCTTCAAGACTGCCGGCTCTGCCAGCAACGAGAGAATTTTACAGTGAAATTAGACGAAGCCTACAACAAGATCAACGTCCTCACCATGAAGCTGGAATCACTCCAAGAGTTTGTAACACTCAACGTTGGAGTACCACAAACTTCAATTGTCACCGCAACTCCAGCAGCCACCAACGCCCCAACGTCAACTGCCAACAATTCAACGCCTACAGTAGCCACTTCAGCTGATGTATCCGATACTCAAGATACAAATAGTGACTCTCTTCCCCCTCAAGACAACTTCCGTGTCGTGAGGAACAACGTTTGCCCCAAGACCAGGAAACACATACCGATTACCGAGTGTCAAAACCGTTTCCAGATACTCGCAGACTCAGATGACGAAGAGGAAATAGAAGAAGTCCGGCTCGTGGGAGACTCGATGATACGTGGTCAGCTCACAGAGTTTTGCGCCAGGGCACCTAAGACCAGGAAGCGTTTTTGTATCCCTGGTGGTGGTGTGGATGACGTAGTTGCAGCAGTTGACGAAGTATCAAAGCTGGCCCCTGCTAATTCAATGTACGTCATCCACGTTGGATCCAACGATGTGCAGCGAACCCGGTCGGAAGATTTGCTTTTAAAGTACCAGCAGCTGATCAAGTCGTTTAAGGAGAAGTCATCAAGGATCATCGTCTCAGGAATCGTCCCCCGGCTCGGTGTAGAGAGCCGATTTTACAACATAGCCACCAGCACAAATCGTTGTCTAGCAAACCTCTGCAGGAAGGAGAACGTGGGATTCGTCGACACCTGGGACAATTTCTACTTCGATGACTATTTGTTTTCGGACGATGGAGTTCATCTGAACCAGGTGGGAGCAGCACGTTTTGGGCGTCTTCTCAACGATGCGGTGAAGGATTTTCGGAGAAGAAATCGACTCAGCACAGGACAACCAGGAAGGAGGACCGAAGACAGCGAGGACGGCAACCTACAAAGGAATTAAATACTAATCCGTCAAGAACCGCGAATTTGGATAAATCTCCACCAACACGACCCAAATTCAAAACCGTCAGGGATAACGACCGAGGACCGAGGACAGCCATGAATGTAAATGTAGATCCGACCAGAACCAAAAATTCGATGAAAGAACGTAATGCGAGTTCTAAAACCGCAACTTTAAAGGTTTTCTATGCAAACGCTCGTAGCATACGCAATAAATTTTCAGATTTAGAGGAACTAGTGTTTACAGAAAATTATGATGTGATTGGCATAACAGAATCTTGGCTCAATACAGAAGATAGAGACTTTTTAGCAGAGTATTCACTTCCCGGTTATGTAATGTTTGAGAACAGCCGAATAAATAAAAATGGAGGTGGCGTTTTATTTTATATCAAAGAAAGTCTTAACCCGACCCTCGTGTCAAAACCTCAAATTGTGAACGTCGACACATCTTTTGTGCTAATAAAGAATAATAAAGGTACAAAAATAATACTTGCGTTAATATACAGACCTCCAGCTCAATCAGTGCAAACTGACCGAGAAATTTACGAACAAATTGCAGATGTAAGTAACTCACAAGATACCGTAATTTTTGGCGACTTTAATTTACCTGTGACCAAGTGGGGCGATACTCTTACTTCACACTCCGGACATGACTTGTATACGAACTTGCAAGAGAGTTCGCTTTATCAATTTGTTCGAACGCCGACCCGTGGTAATAACGTTCTTGACATTGTACTTGCAACAAAAGAAGAATTGATAGAGAATTTGAATGTTGGTGATGAATTCAGTAACAGCGACCATCGTACGATAACTTTCACTTTAAAGTTTACTAGTAACGAACCAAATAGTAGCATCGAAAAAGTCCCTAATTTCAAGAAAGCAAACTTCCATAAACTTAGAGCTATGTTTAAAGAAACTGACTGGAGCTTTTTAATTAACAATAACGACATAAATACATCTTGGAAGTTATTCGAAACCACTTACCTAAAAGCAGTGCAAGACTGCATACCATCGAAAATACGGCGTCCAGGCCATAATAATAAGCCCAAATGGTGGAATAAAGATATTTCAAACTGCCTGCTTGCTAAAAAATTTGCTAATGATAGATTAAAATCCTCACAAAATGACGAAGAACGGGTGAAATTTGTAGAGCTACGACGCAAAGCCAAAAAGTTAATTAAGCAAAGTAAAAAGACCTTAGAGTTACATATTGCGAATCAAAGTAAAACAAACCCGAAAGAATTCTATAGTTATATCAGAAAGAAAAAAGTAGTTACTTCAACTGTTGGACCGTTAGTCGATGAAAAAGGAGAATACACCAAAGACGAAGTACAAATGAGTAATGCCCTCAATACCTTCTTTGCATCAGTTTTTACAACCGAAGACCTCAGTGATATCCCTACACCATCGCCGATTCAGATTGATAATTCAGATGTTCTAAGCAATATCACCGTTACAGAGAGAGAAGTATTGAATTGTTTAGATAAACTCAAAGTAAATAAAACGCCAGGACCTGATACAATCTCGCCTAGAGTTCTAAAGGAAGCTAAGAATGAGCTCTCCAAACCACTGACATTACTATTCAATAAATCCTTGCAGTCTGGAACTATGCCTGATCAGTGGAAGCTAGCCAACGTAACACCGATATTCAAAAAAGGCAGCAAATCCCTACCCAGTAACTATCGTCCAATTAGCTTAACCTCAGTTGTATGTAAAATGCTAGAAACGGTCATACGAGACAGACTCGTAAATCACTTAGAGGAAAATAACATACCGGTACTTAAAGATACTCAACACGGCTTTCGTAAAAAACGTTCCTGTTTAACAAACCTCTTAGACTTCTTCCACGATATCCTCAACCTCTACGATGAGAGTAAAGCTGTAGATATTATATACCTTGATTTTCAAAAGGCCTTTGACAAAGTTCCCCACAAACGTTTACTGCTAAAACTAAAAGCGCATGGAATACAAGACGGTGTGTTGAAATGGATAGAAAATTGGCTCAACAACAGAAAGCAAAGAGTAGTCATAAACGGTAAGGCATCTAAATGGACCAATGTAAGTAGCGGGGTACCCCAGGGATCGGTACTAGGACCAATTCTCTTTCTAATTTACATCAACGACATAGATGAGGGTCTCACCTGCACAATCTCAAAATTTGCTGACGATACAAAAATTGCAAATAGCGTACTCTCAAAAGAACAAGTTGACGATATGCAACACAATCTAGATAAATTGTCATGTTGGGCCCAAATTTGGCAAATGAGTTTCAATGCGGATAAATGTAAAGTACTACATGTCGGATACCTAAATGAGAAAGCAAACTATTCGATGAATGGCACTCAGCTTAAGAATGTAAACAGAGAAACTGATCTGGGAGTAACAATATCGAGTAACCTAAAACCGAGTCAACAATGTTCAGAAGTTGTTAAGAAGGCAAACAAAATAATTGGCTTTATAGGCAGGTCATTTGAGCATAAATCCAAAGAAGTTATCCTAACCCTTTACAATTCCTTAGTCCGCCCTCTTCTGGAATACTGCGTTCAATCCTGGTGCCCTTATTACCAAAAAGATATAAACAAGCTAGAACGAGTTCAACGTAGAGTTACCAAAATGATACCTAGCCTAAAGAACAAACCATACGAAGAGCGTCTTAGAGAATTAAATCTATTTCCTTTAACCCAGCGCAGATTAAGAGGCGACTTAATTCAAGTGTTCAAAATCATCAAAGGCATCGACAATATGAACTGTAGTAAGTACTTCACTATCGACCAATCTAATTACACACGGGGAAACGGTTGCAAAATTATTGGTAAATCTTTTAACTCGCACGAATCTAAGAATTTCTTCTTCAATCGAGTTGTCAACTTGTGGAATGGGCTTCCCCGAAACGTTATAGACTGCAGCACCGTTGATTCATTTAAATTCCGCCTAGACAAATATCTCGCATCAAACCCGCGACTGACTGCGTTTGTAAATGAATAACTTTATCCTCCCCTCAGTTACTAACCCATATGTCCCCTACTAACTTCCTAGTCCTGCCACGTTAGTGGCAGGGCAGTAGTTCCCTTTCCAATGTTCCCTTACCCACTCTAAACCACTGTTTGGACACTTGATCCTCAGTGTTTTGGAGGACAAGCAGCCTAGAAGGGTCACTAGATCTGTTGTTGCTTGATTTCCTTTGTACTCTCTCTAACTCCTCATTCATGGAGTAAATAGTATATTATTTTGTTTACTAATGTATATATTATTTTGTTTATTGCCTTAATGCGTCGTTGACTATGTGTTTGTGTTATACAATACAGCGATGCTGTACTGGGTGGTTTTCATGGATTTTTACGATGAAATGTCAATAAAACACAAATTATCGGGAGGATCATTTTACTCTTTTGGCTTTGGGGGAGACGCTCATACAGGCAACCGGCCGTTTGTTTCCTTCATACACATAGAAAATTAACATACCTTAACATTTGAGGTAGAGGCACATCATAGAAGAACATACCAAATACATTTGAAGAAAATGCCTTAATTACCCCAGACTTTGAGCAATTGAGACCGTCTGTCTGTCTGTTTGTCTTTAAACAAAGTGTCTCACAAAGTTATGACTCGATTTTCACGAAATTTGGGGGGGCAGATAGCATATGCACCAAGGAAGAAGTGATTCAATTTAGGATGCGATCAGTAAAGCGCATGCCTGTGATAGTAGAAGCGGATTTATGAACCGCCTATGCTGACGTTGGGGGTTCACAGAATTATGAACTGACTGATTATCACAAAATTTAGAGGGCAGGTAAGTTATGCAACAAAGGAAGTGAATCCATTTAGGAGGTGATCAGTACAGCCGGTGGAGGTATGCACTCTCCTGAATGCCCCTCAGGTTAACACTTATCTTAGCACGCAATAAGTCCACTACATCCGTCCTGTCCTGCGAGATCCCTAGCTCTCTGTGACAGGACTGGTTGTATTGACGTTTTGGGGATACCAAACTGCTGGACTGCCTGACACTGGCTCCTTCCAGCACTGACAGCAGCAATAGTCTGTGTCATGGTCTCAGCAGTATATTGAACCTTGGTCTCAATTGCCCCGGGTAGTTGGACACAATTACCCCAGGTATTATAAATATGAATACAGAGTGAACATACATGTCAATCAATACCAAATTAGCTATATACATACCTGGGATAGGAGGCTTCAGATCAGGTGAATATGATTTGGCTGAGAAGAGCAACTTTGCTACAGTACACCTTATAATTCATAGTTAATGTATTTTGTAAGTGAAAGCAAATATATATATATATATATATATATATATATATATATATATATATATATATATATATATATACCGGTATATATATATATATATATATATTTCCTGGGGGTACTTTTGGGATGAGTGGGGTAATGTGCTTTACACAAATTAATACAACATAGCATGACTACATAATCATATCTATAGAATATTTTTACATATATTCTTTCTCCCTAGGAATATTTACAATACAAAATATCTTAACCAGTCTCGATTATTCCGGGTGGTGTCACTAGTTCCACTCTACAGTATATTGTTTTCTACTATACCATCTGTAGGAATGAATTTCTAGTTCAATAAAATTTAAAAGGTTTACTAAATTACTGCACGCACCACTTCTTAGCTCTCCTCACTTTTTTATCATGTAGATTAATCCCCTGACTATGATAGTCCTGTTGTAAATAAAATACAATCATCTAGTGTTTATAGATAATAAAAATAACAATAAACAAGTTACCTGAGGTAATTTTAAATTTAATGAAAATTAAACTTTTGTTTATACTGAACAAATAATTGCTATTGTTATGACAAACTATGATAAAAATAGCCAGCAGGAACAACCAAAAGCCCCTTTTAGTACCAACGACACCACCAACACGTGTAGCAGCCATTCAAACTGATGCAGAGAGAAATAAGCAACTCTCCCTCCCGAGCACGTTTTCTGTTTCCCTACAGGTACGCCAAAACGGGAAGCCAGTGCCGTCAGGACCAGTGACGTCAGAGCTCCGCCTACTGGTCATACAGTTGGCAACCTACTTGGCCACCCTAATGACACCTACAAGAGGAATGTACCTGCTATTACCAGAACAGGACAACATGGGCCATAAAGACTTTCCAAATCCTAGCCACAGACCCCTCTTTTTCCCAATTCCATGACCATGAAAAGATGCCGAGAATCCACCATGTGACGCCGCCCGGCGTTGGCAGAATGGTTGCGTGGGACATTGCAGCTCGCTAGCGCTCGCCAGGATGGGGGGATAGGCTACAGTTGTCCTAGAATGATCTGCTTTATTTCATTAGTGTCGTGTTGCCACAGACAGTCTAGAAATGATTTTTGTTTTGGTCTGTGACCGCGCCTTATATTTTATATTCGCTATAATATAAATGTTGCTTGTGTGGGAGGCGAGCGAGAGAGGGTGAGGGGGTACACCCGGCAGCGAGGTGAGCTATGACGCGGCTCGCTTGGGCGCTGACGGCGTTGGCGGCCGGGTGGTCAACTAGTCCCTTCCCGTCGCTGCCTCATGTTTTTTACCAGCTCAGAGCTTGCCTGACACGCGTATCGTCTACATCCTTTGCAATTCTGTCCCCCATACTCGCCACTTTGCATACTATTTCTCTCTCTCGACTTCTCCTTTCTCATTCTCTAATCTTTATTAAACTCAACATCCCTTCTGGTTTCAGCATAGACGTTCACCGTCGACCAGTCGTATTGTACGCGAAGCTCTCAGATATTTCCATGTATTAGGTTAAGGAGGTATTATGCTTTATTGAGGTTAGAGAGACGGACTTTTCCGTATGTGTCCTCTCTCGGGAAGGTTGTAGACCGGTATATGTCTCCCTGGCAAGGTGTTGAGTGATTCTGCTTGGTTATCTAAAGCTAGACTAGGGGTAAGGTTACTGTGTCATTGTCTCCGATGTGTGCAGTGTTAGCTAAGCCCTGAACGACATCGACAGGTACTGTGGGAGCCTAAGTTGTCTTCGGGTGGGTTTACTTTGCGAGCACAGCGCTGTGGTGTGAGAGGGCCATAGCCTATCCCTCACAACATAGTGCTGCCTCTTTGTGTTGACTTCTGAGGGTTCGCCAGGATATAACTAGGTACTAGAGACCTAGATTTATCAAGAGAGCATCCCTGTCATATAACGTAATCTTCATTATACCACCTTCGGACAACGTTAGGCTACGAGCCACATGCTCACCCATTGTTGCCCTGACTTGATACCCCAGCTAGACTTTATTAACTGAGCAGACACTGGTTAGAGATAAGCCCCCATTATTATATGTATGCAACATTATTATTCACTGCACTTTTGAGCCGAGGTTGTTGTTGAGTTGCACAACCCTAGTAGGCTGTTGCGTTGTGTCACGAAGCATTTCTTTAGTTGTCGAGCATTACTACCTTTGCGCAGTCTTTATTATTCGCCTGCCTATTATTACTATATGTCCTAGCATTTATTGTGACCCGTATTCTGCATTATAATTGTTCAAGATTCTTTACGAACATCTTCCCAGCATCAGACTAATTTCAAAAGTTTCCAGTTGATATTGCAGGACTAGCATTGCACTTCCTTTAATACAGGAGTGCCAGTTATTTGAGTATCTACCGTAACGTTAATTAATCACGTTAACTATCTTTTCTTTGTGTAACATAATCGAGTAATCTTTTACTGTTTGAGAATAGGCTGTTTCATTGAGCGTCAGCCTAGTGTGTGTGCACCAGTTACCGAGTCATAGGATACCTCGTTGTCCAGGCACGACTCAGGGCGGTAATGGTGTTTTGTTTTCCAGTGTTTAAGGCAGGGGTTGGATCTAGTGTTACCGTTGTTGCGTTTTGCCATTGTCTAGTCCAATGTTGAAGAGCCCTGTGTCTTTGAGAACCTGGATCGTAACAAATGGCGACCTAGCTCAGGATCTTGTGAACTAAGAGATAATTGCAGGATTGTTGTGGTCATTTGTTTTATTGAGGAATATAGTGGGCACGTTAATTTTTTTTTGGCAAAGTAGTATAGCACTTGAGAGTCTTCAGACATTTTTGGCAAGTGAATAGTGCTACATAAGAGTTTGGGGTACTTCTTTTCTGAATATTGTGGTGAGAAATTTTTGTGAGCATCATGTCTTATACCGGGTCAGAGGAGAATGGAGACACAGTACGTAATGTCGAAACTGAGGAACAGCAGCATGATGAAAGGGTTAATCGGGTGAACTGTGAGGAGGATGCTAGGATATTTTTGCAATGGCCTGTTACTGCCGAGTGTTTGGAGGGTATGGATGGGTACGGTCTTCAATGCCTGGCCACAGCTATCGGTCATGCGGTTACTAGCAGCATGACCAAGGATAACTTGATAACGTGTGTATTGGGCAGGGTGACTGGTGAGCGAGATGGGTTGAGTGCTCAGAGCCCTTCGGCCATGCTTCCCCTACACTCGACTCCCAGCCATCCCAGTAGCTTGCCGACCCCAGGTACGCTTCCGCAGTTGGGTGGTGACTGGCAGGGTGGGTTGCCCCTGGGGGGACCACCGGTAATTTCAAACATTGTAGCACCTTCACCTCCTCAAGGGTTATCTCCAGAATTATTGCTTCAGCTCGAATTAGCTAAGATCGAAGAGAGAAAGGCTATCAGGGCAGGTGAGTTCCAGCAGCAAATAGAATTAGCCAAGATAGAAGAGTGAAAAACTATCAGTCATGAGCACATAGAGCTAGCAAAAATTCAAGCTGAGTCGACTAGGTACTGTGCCGACATGGACGTAGAGAAGTCGCGAGTAGAGGCAACGGGACAGCGACTTGGGGCTGGTAACCGTGTTCATGAGCAGTCTCTCTCGCACTTATTGAAACTGGTTCCGGTGTTTGATGAGAGTGGTGTAACAGAATTTTTCACACGCTTTGAGAAGAAGTGCCAGGAACACCAGTTGCCAGAGAATAAATGGGCAGCACTTGTATCCTCTAGATTAATAGGCAAGGGTCTTAAAGCCTACGATGCGTTGCCTATAGAGTCTTGTATTATCTATGAGGAACTCAAGGAGGCTGTCCTGAGAGCATACGAACTACAACCAGAGACGTACAGGTTGAAGTTCCGGGGTGTTACCAAGGGTCGGGAGAGCACCTTTTTGGAGCATGCCCGGGAGCTGTCCGATGCTTTTGGGAATTGGCTGAGGTCGGAGAAAGCTACTACGTTTGACGACATTAAACAGTTGGTGCTTTTAGAGCAGTTTTTCAAATGCACGGGCGGCGACCTGACGTTAAACCTTAAAGAAAAGCAACCAAAAACTCTACAGGAGGCAGCTGAGATGGCTGACCTCCGGCTATCACTAATTCGTGGGTGCGGGTCTGCCCAGCGTAGTGAGGCAGGTAACAAGGGGCGTGACGCCCCACCCCCCCGAGTTAGTAATATACCTTATGCAAACAAGTACAAGAGCCATGATACCAAGACTGACCACAAGACTAGCACCGTCCCATTTAAGAAGGGGCCGGGCTCTTCCCAGTACCAAGGGAAGCCCAAAGGGGAGTTGGAGTGTTATCATTGTCATAAAAAGGGGCACTTTGCAAGAGTCTGTCCTAGCAAACCACCTACAGCAGCTGTGTCTTTGGCCTGCAACATTGGTGTGTCTCCGAAGTCATCTGAGTTTGCCCGGGGCAGTTCGTCAGAGGCTTAGACACAGCCAATGCAGAAGCACCTGGGAGGCTCGAACCCTGCTCAGGATGTTTTTTGCGACCATAGAGGGCGGGGTTGCATGATGTGGGCGGGGCGCAAGCATGGAGTAGAGGTCTTGCGTGATACAGGTGCTTCCCAGACTCTGATGAAAAACTTGACTGGCTACCCTATAAACGCGGCTCGGGTGGTGGTGGTGCAGGGTATTAATGCAACTCGGTCATACCCGCTGGTGCGGTTGGAGTTGGAGGTGGATGGTGTGGCACGTGAATTGGATGTCGGGATTGTGGAGAAACTGCCAGTGGAGGGCGTCGACCTTCTTCTCGGCAACGACTTTGCAATACCCGCTTCTGAGGTTCTACCCTTAGTCGTTGCCGAGAGGCCGGCCGACGTGAGTAGGGAAGAGCAAGAGTGGGTCGAGCGGTGCCAGACACAACCCATGGCATGTGTTGTCACCCGAGCTCGGGCAGCTAAAGTGTCACAGCCTAGTCCTCCATCTTCAGACCAGCGGAGGAACGATCAACAGGAGGAGGCTAAAGCTGGAGTTGGTTTTAAGAGTTTTGACTCGGCGGCTCTCCTGGGTGATTCAGTATTAGCACCATTACTTAATTCTGGAGTAGCCCCTGGGCCTGTCATCGAGAGTGACGAGGCTGGGCATGACGAGTCTCCACGACAGCAACGTTATGTACATCGAGAGAGACAGAGGGAGCAGCCCAGTATCGGGGAAGGTCATGCATTGCTCCGGGAGCAGTTAGATCGCTTGGCACCCTCAGATATACGTCGGTTGCAACTAGAGGACCCTGAGCTCCAAACGAGTGCTAATGGAGCTGTAGAGCTCGACGAGGACGGCGATGCACAGCCAGGAGATTTTTTTTATTTAGAAGGCATCCTCTATAGGCGTTTTCAAGACCCTAAACGTAGTTGGCAAGAGGGGTCCGGAGTAGTGGACCAGTTGGTGGTGCCACGGGAGTGCAGGGATAGCCTACTGAGGTTGGCGCATGACATACCACTGGCAGGGCATCTAGGGGTGAGAAAAACGGTGGCGGCTTTAGAAAAATTGTTTTGGTGGTCGGGGTTGAAGGGGCAGGTGGTAACCTGGATAGCAAGGTGTCATACGTGCCAGAGGGTTGGAAAACCTAACCAAACAATTCCGAGAGCCCTGTTGCACCCCATTCCTGTCAGTGGACCGCCCTTCAGTAAGGTCATCATTGATATGGTCGGACTCCTACCCCCTACTAGTGCCGGTAATAAATTTCTATTAACTATCATGGATGTGGCCACTCGTTATCCTGATGCATATCCAATGAGAAATGGCACGGCGAAAACTGTTGTCCGGAACCTGCTCTTGTATTGCTCGCGGTATGGTTACCCGCAAGAGGTGCAATCGGACCAAGGTTCTAATTTTACCTCTAATCTGTTCAAACAAACTATGATTCAGCATGGCATCAGCACTGTCGTCTCTTCTGCGTATCACCCGGAGAGTCAAGGGGTGTTGGAGAGGTGGCACGCCACGCTGAAAAGCATGCTTCGATGTTATTGCGCAGAGAACGGAAAGGATTGGGACCTTGGTCTGCCGTATGTTTCGTTCGCGGCAAGAGAAGTACCTGGAGAGAGTCTCGGTTTCAGTCCGAATGAGCTTGTTTTCGGGCATCAGGTGAGGGGCCCTCTCCACATGGTGAAGGAGATTTGGGAGGGTACCGCTAAGCCATGTTCTATGTTGAGATACGTCCTCGAGAGCAGAGAGAGAATGCTTAGAAGTCTGGAGCTGGCCGGGCGTAATTTGGTGAGTTCGCAGGCCCGTATGAAGGACAGGTACGATACTAAGGCGAAACTCCGGGAGTTTCAGGTAGGTCAAGAGGTGTTGGTCCTGTTGCCTTTGGCCGGTCATCCTCTGGCTGCCAAGTACGCTGGGCCTTATCGGGTGGTGTCAAAGATCTCCGATCCAGATTACCTCGTTGCCAGTCCAGACCGGAAGAAGCGTAACCAACTATGCCACATTAATTTGTTGAAGGAGTATGTGAGGCGCCCACCTGAGTCACTAGCTGTCCCTGTGTTGACCTGCTGCGGTCATGGTGGAGAAGGAGAGGGGGGCAGCAATGATCAGGTGGATGATAACTGGGATTGTCATGTCTCGGCTGATCAGTGGGCGGGGAATTCGAGCCAATGTGCGCATGATGCTCTGGCGCACCTGCTGGAGGAACAGCAGGTGGCAGTGCAGCGCCTGTTCGATTCATACCCCACTGTATTTGCCGAGCACCCAGGCCTCACTACTCAAGCGGTGCATGACGTCGATGTAGGAGAGCAACCCCCCTTCAAGTCGATACCTTATCGGGTGCCACCCATTAAACTCCCAGCGCTCAGGGATGAGCTGGAGTATATGCTGGCGAGAGGCTTGATCGAGAAGGGGGCAGTATGGTGGACTTCTCCTGTCACTCTGCAGCCCAAACCTGATGGAAATGTTCGGTTCTGCATTGACTTTAGGCGGTTGAACGGGTTGACCCCCACCAATGCATATCCTCTTCCCCGGGTGGATGACAGTGTGGATAAGATCGGGAAAGCAAGGTACTTGACCAAGGTAGACCTCGTCAAAGGCTACTGGCAAGTACCACTGTCTGAGCGGGCTAAAGAGGTGTGCGGGTTTGTGGTGGATGGCAGTACTTACCGTTGCAACGTGATGCCATATGGTCTGAAAAATGCACCGGCCACTTTCCAGAGCTTAATGAACGACATCGTAGCAGACATCCCAAACTGTACTGTCTACCTTGATGACGTGATCATTTATGACAACGATTTCCAAAGTCACTGTGAGCACATAGAAGCCTTATTTAGTCAACTTAGTAAAGCAGGCTTGGTGGTTAATCTGGGCAAGTGTGACTTTGTGCAAGCCACGGTGCAGTATCTGGGGTTTGTGGTTGGGTTAGGGCAGGTGAGCCCGCCCCAACAGAAGATACAGGCTATCGACTTGTTCCCCAGGCCGACCACCAAGCGGCAGATCATGAGATTTTTGGGCATGATTGGGTATTACCGCCGCTTTATAAGAGGCTATTCTACTGTGTTAGCTCCTTTGACAGATCTACTAGCCAAAGATAAAAAGTTCCGCTGGGCACGTGAGTGTGAGCAGGCGTTTCGAGTAGTTAAACACCTTTTATGCACTCACCCTATCCTCAGGGCCCCGGACTTTGAACGACCATTTCAGTTGGCGACTGATGCCAGCGGAGTAGGGGCTGGTGCCGTACTTTTGCAGACAGACGAGGAAGGTCTTGAGCATCCAGTCAGTTTCTTTTCAAAGAAATTTAATTCAGCACAGAAAAACTATTCGGTTGTTGAAAAGGAACTGCTGGCAATCGTGTTAGCGCTCAGACACTTTGAGGTCTATGTGCCTGCCTATGGGCCAGTCGTGGTAGTGTATGCCGACCACCACCCGCTTAAATTCCTCAATCAATTCCACAACCGGAATATGAGGCTGACCAGATGGTCGCTCATGTTGCAAGAGTACAACTTAGACATTCGCCATATTGCCGGATGTGAGAATATGATTGCGGACTGTTTGTCGCGGGTGGAGGATCCGGGGTAGGCTACCACAGTATGTTGGTATAGCCTCCTGTCTTGGCTCGCGGTGTATTTTTGCGCTGGTGCTTGGTGGCTCGCGTGTGTAGCATCAGCGTAGGGTCGCAGGGCAGGAGTTGTTGGCTTTGACTAGAAGAAAATTAGGCTACATCTATAGTAGCCGCCAAAAACAACATTAAAATTAAATATGAAAAATTTAAAAAAAAACTTTCTTTTAATAATTAATTTTAAGATAATATTGTAGCTGAGTACTGAGTGCAGATGTTTTCCCTCAGTAGGCTGTGCTTCTTAAAGCTCGCTCTGGGAGCACAATGTTATGAATTAATGTATTATATTTGGGAAGGGTGATAAGATTTTTTTATATAAAAATGTTGTATTTTTTTTTGAGGAGACTGAGGAGACTGAGCTTGCATTCCATGAGTGGCAGAGTGGTTAAGAGTGGCAGATTCTAGCGACATTCTGCCTGTTCAGATATGGGCTCATGGTTGAGTGTCCCATATCTTGGGGGGGGGTGTGACGCCGCCCGGCGTTGGCAGAATGGTTGCGTGGGACATTGCAGCTCGCTAGCGCTCGCCAGGATGGGGGGATAGGCTACAGTTGTCCTAGAATGATCTGCTTTATTTCATTAGTATCGTGTTGCCACAGACAGTCTAGAAATGATCTTTGTTTTGGTCTGTGACCGCGCCTTATATTTTATATTCGCTATCATATAAATGTTGCTTGTGTGGGAGGCGAGCGAGAGAGGGTGAGGGGGTACACCCGGCAGCGAGGTGAGCTATGACGCGGCTCGCTTGGGCGCTGACGGCGTTGGCGGCCGGGTGGTCAACTAGTCCCTTCCCGTCGCTGCCTCATGTTTTTTACCAGCTCAGAGCTTGCCTGAAACGCGTATCGTCTACATCCTTTGCAATTCTGTCCCCCATACTCGCCACTTTGCATACTATTTCTCTCTCTCGACTTCTCCTTTCTCATTCTCTAATCTTTATTAAACTCAACATCCCTTCTGGTTTCAGCATAGACATTCACCGTCGACCAGTCGTATTGTACGCGAAGCTCTCAGATATTTCCATGTATTAAGTGCTTTATTGAGGTTAGAGAGACGGACTTTTCCGTATGTGTCCTCTCTCGGGAAGGTTGTAGACCGGTATATGTCTCCCTGGCAAGGTGTTGAGTGATTCTGCTTGGTTATCTAAAGCTAGACTAGGGGTAAGGTTACTGTGTCGTTGTCTCCGATGTGTGCAGTGTTAGCTAAGCCCTGCACGACATCGACAGGTACTGTGGGAGCCTAAGTTGTCTTCGGGTGGGTTTACTTTGTGAGCACAGCGCTGTGGTGTGAGAGGGCCATAGCCTATCCCTCACAACATAGTGCTGCCTCTTTGTGTTGACTTCTGAGGGTTCGCCAGGATAGAACTAGGTACTAGAGACCTAGATTTATCAAGAGAGCATCCCCGTCATATAACGTAATCTTCATTATACCACCTTCGGACAACGTTAGGCTACGAGCCGCATGCTCACCCATTGTTGCCTTGCCTTGATACCCCAGCTAGACTTTATTAACTGAGCAGACACTGGTTAGAGATAAGCCCCCATTATTATATGTATGCAACATTATTATTCACTGCACTTTTGAGCCGAGGTTGTTGTTGAGTTGCACAACCCTAGTAGGCTGTTGCGTTGTGTCACGAAGCATTTCTTTAGTTGTCGAGCATTACTACCTTTGCGCAGTCTTTATTATTCGCCTGCCTATTATTACTATATGTCCTAGCATTTATTGTGACCCGTATTCTGCATTATAATTGTTCAAGATTCTTTACGAACATCTTCCCAGCATCAGACTAATTTCAGAAGTTTCCAGTTGATGTTGCAGGACTAGCATTGCACTTTCTTTAATACAGGAGTGCCAGTTATTTGAGTATCTACCGTAACGTTAATTAATCACGTTAACTATCTTTTCTTTGTGTAACATAATCGAGTAATCTTTTACTGTTTGAGAATAGGCTGTTTCATTGAGCGTCAGCCTAGTGTGTGTGCACCAGTTACCGAGTCATAGGATACCTCGTTGTCCAGGCACGACTCAGGGCGGTAATGGTGTTTTGTTTTCCAGTGTTTAAGGCAGGGGTTGGATCTAGTGTTACCGTTGTTGCGTTTTGCCATTGTCTAGTCCAATGTTGAAGAGCCCTGTGTCTTTGAGAACCTGGATCGTAACAAATGGCGACCTAGCTCAGGATCTTGTGAACTAAGAGATAATTGCAGGATTGTTGTGGTCATTTGTTTTATTGAGGAATATAGTGGGCACGTTAATTTTTTTTTGGCAAAGTAGTATAGCACTTGAGAGTCTTCAGACATTTTTGGCAAGTGAATAGTGCTACATAAGAGTTTGGGGTACTTCTTTTCTGAATATTGTGGTGAGAAATTTTTGTGAGCATCATGTCTTATACCGGGTCAGAGGAGAATGGAGACACAGTACGTAATGTCGAAACTGAGGAACAGCAGCATGATGAAAGGGTTAATCGGGTGAACTGTGAGGAGGATGCTAGGATATTTTTGCAATGGCCTGTTACTGCCGAGCGGTTGGAGGGTATGGATCGGTACGGTCTTCAATGCCTGGCCAGTGGCCACAGCTATCGGTCATGCGGTTACTAGCAGCATGACCAAGGATAACTTGATAACGTGTGTACTGGGCAGGGTGACTGGTGAGCGAGATAGGTTGAGTGCTCAGAGCCCTTCGGCCATGCTTCCCCTACACTCGACTCCCAGCCATCCCAGTAGTTTGCCGACCCCGGGTACGCTTCCGCAGTTGGGTGGTGACTGGCAGGGTGGGTTGCCCCTGGGGGGACCACCGGTAATTTCAAACATTGTAGCACCTTCACCTCCTCAAGGGTTATCTCCAGAATTATTGCTTCAGCTCGAATTAGCTAAGATCGAAGAGAGAAAGGCTATCAGGGCAGGTGAGCTCCAGCAGCAAATAGAATTAGCCAAGATAGAAGAGAGAAAAACTATCAGTCATGAGCACATAGAGCAAGCAAAAATTCAAGCTGAGTCGACTAGGTACCGTGCCGACATTGACGTAGAGAAGTCGCGAGTAGAGGCAACGGGACAGCGACTTGGGGCTGGTAACCGTGTTCATGAGCAGTCTCTCTCGCACTTATTGAAACTGGTTCCGGTGTTTGATGAGAGTGGTGTAACAGAATTTTTCACACGCTTTGAGAAGAAGTGCCAGGAACACCAGTGGCCAGAGAATAAATGGGCAGCACTTGTATCCTCTAGATTAATAGGCAAGGGTCTTAAAGCCTACGATGCGTTGCCTATAGAGTCTTGTATTATCTATGAGGAACTCAAGGAGGCTGTCCTGAGAGCATACGAACTACAACCAGAGACGTACAGGTTGAAGTTCCGGGGTGTTACCAAGGGTCGGGAGAGCACCTTTTTGGAGAATGCCCGGGAGCTGTCCGATGCTTTTGGGAATTGGCTGAGGTCGGAGAAAGCTACTACGTTTGACGACATTAAACAGTTGGTGCTTTTAGAGCAGTTTTTCAAATGCACGGGCGGCGACCTGACGTTAAACCTTAAAGAAAAGCAACCAAAAACTCTACAGGAGGCAGCTGAGATGGCTGACCTCCGGCTATCACTAATTCGTGGGTGCGGGTCTGCCCAGCGTAGTGAGGCAGGTAACAAGGGGCGTGACGCCCCACCCCCTCGAGTTAGTGATATACCTTATACAAACAAGTACAAGAGCCATGATACCAAGACTGACCACAAGACTAGCACCGTCCCATTTAAGAAGGGGCCGGGCTCTTCCCAGTACCAAGGGAAGCCCAAAGGGGAGTTGGAGTATCATTGTCATAAAAAGGGGCACTTTGCAAGAGTCTGTCCTAGCAAACCACCTACAGCAGCTGTGTCTTTGGCCTGGAACATTGGTGTGTCTCCGAAGTCATCTGAGTTTGCCCGGGGCAGTTCGTCAGAGGCTGAGGCACAGGCAATGCAGAAGCACCTGGGAGGCTCGAACCCTGCTCAGGATGTTTTTTGCGACCATACAGGGCGGGGTTGCGTGATGTGGGCGGGGCGCAAGCATGGAGTAGAGGTCTTGCGTGATACAGGTGCTTCCCAGACTCTGATGAAAAACTTGACTGGCTACCCTATAAACGCGGCTCGGGTGGTGGTGGTGCAGGGTATTAATGCAACTCGGTCATACCCGCTGGTGCGGTTGGAGTTGGAGGTGGATGGTGTGGCACGTGAATTGGATGTCGGGATTGTGGAGAAACTGCCAGTGGAGGGCGTCGACCTTCTTCTCGGCAACGACTTTGCAATACCCGCTTCTGAGGTTCTACCCTTAGTCGTTGCCGAGAGGCCGGCCGACGTGAGTAGGGAAGAGCAAGAGTGGGTCGAGCGGTGCCAGACACAACCCATGGCATGTGTTGTCACCCGAGCTCGGGCAGCTAAAGTGTCACAGCCTAGTCCTCCGTCTTCAGACCAGCGGAGGAACGATCAACAGGAGGAAGCTGGAGTTGGTTTTAAGAGTTTTGACTCGGCGGCTCTCCTGGGTGATTCAGTATTAGCACCATTACTTAATTCTGGAGTAGCCCCTGGGCCTGTCATCGAGAGTGACGAGGCTGGGCATGACGAGTCTCCACGACAGCAACGTTATGTACATCGAGAGAGACAGAGGGAGCAGCCCAGTATCGGGGAAGGTCATGCATTGCTCCGGGAGCAGTTAGATCGCTTGGCACCCTCAGATATACGTCGGTTTCAACTAGAGGACCCTGAGCTCCAAACGTGTGCTAATGGAGCTGTAGAGCTCGACGAGGACGGCGATGCACAGCCAGGAGATTGTTTTTATTTAGAAGGCATCCTCTATAGGCGTTTTCAAGACCCTAAACGTAGTTGACAAGAGGGGTCCGGAGTAGTGGACCAGTTGGTGGTGCCACGGGAGTGCAGGGATAGCCTACTGAGGTTGGCGCATGACATACCACTGGCAGGACATCTAGGGGTGAGAAAAACGGTGGCGGCTTTAGAAAAATTGTTTTGGTGGCCGGGGTTGAAGGGGCAGGTGGTAACCTGGATAGCAAGGTGTCATACGTGCCAGAGGGTTGGAAAACCTAACCAAACAATTCCGAGAGCCCCGTTGCCCCCATTCCTGTCAGTGGACCGCCCTTCTGTAAGGTCATCATTGATATGGTCGGACCCCTACCCCCTACTAGTGCCGGTAATACATTTCTATTAACTATCATGGATGTGGCCACTCGTTATCCTGATGCATATCCAATGAGAAATGGCACGGCGAAAACTGTTGTCCGGAACCTGCTCTTGTATTGCTCGCGGTATGGTTACCCGCAAGAGGTGCAATCGGACCAAGGTTCTAATTTTACCTCTAATCTGTTCAAACAAACTATGATTCAGCATGGCATCAGCACTGTCGTCTCTTCTGCGTATCACCCGGAGAGTCAAGGGGTGTTGGAGAGGTGGCACGCCACGCTGAAAAGCATGCTTCGATGTTATTGCGCAGAGAACGGAAAGGATTGGGACCTTGGTCTGCCGTATGTTTTGTTCGCGGCAAGAGAAGTACCTGGAGAGAGTCTCGGTTTCAGTCCGAATGAGCTTGTTTTCGGGCATCAGGTGAGGGGCCCTCTCCACATGG
This sequence comes from Lithodes maja, assembly GCA_037953745.1. NCBI lineage: Eukaryota > Metazoa > Arthropoda > Malacostraca > Decapoda > Lithodidae > Lithodes > Lithodes maja. Next base: position 39,822 of record JBAKBP010008126.1, on the reverse strand, counting down.
TGAAGGAGATTTGGGAGGGTACCGCTAAGCCATGTTCTATGTTGAGATACGTCCTCGAGAGCAGAGAGAAAATGCTTAGAAGTCGGCAGCTGGCCGGGCGTAATTTGGTGAGTTCTCAGGCCCGTATGAAGGACAGGTACGATACTAAGGCGAAACTCCGGGAGTTTCAGGTAGGTCAAGAGGTGTTGGTCCTGTTGCCTTTGGCCGGTCATCCTCTGGCTGCCAAGTACGCTGGGCCTTATCGGGTGGTGTCAAAGATCTCCGATCTAGATTACCTCATTGCCAGTCCAGACCGGAAGAAGCGTAACCAACTATGCCACATTAATTTGTTGAAGGAGTATGTGAGGCGCCCACCTGAGTCACTAGCTGTCCCTGTGTTGACCTGCTGCGGTCATGGTGGAGAAGGAGAGGGAGGCAGCAATGATCAGGTGGATGATAACTGGGATTGTCATGTCTCGGCTGATCAGTGGGCGGGGAATTCGAGCCAATGTGCGCATGATGCTCTGGCGCACCTGCCGGAGGAACAGCAGGTGGCAGTGCAGCGCCTGTTCGATTCATACCCCACTGTATTTGCCGAGCACCCAGGCCTCACTACTCAAGCGGTGCATGACGTCGATGTAGGAGAGCAACCCCCCTTCAAGTCGATACCTTATCGGGTGCCACCCATTAAACTCCCAGCGCTCAGGGATGAGCTGGAGTATATGCTGGCGAGAGGCTTGATCGAGAAGGGGGCAGTACGGTGGACTTCTCCTGTCACTCTGCAGCCCAAACCTGATGGAAAAGTTCGGTTCTGCATTGACTTTAGGCGGTTGAACGGGTTGACCCCCACCAATGCATATCCTCTTCCCCGGGTGGATGACAGTGTGGATAAGATCGGGAAAGCAAGGTACTTGACCAAGGTAGACCTCGTCAAAGGCTACTGGCAAGTACCACTGTCTGAGCGGGCTAAAGAGGTGTGCGGGTTTGTGGTGGATGGCAGTACTTACCGTTGCAACGTGATGCCATATGGTCTGAAAAATGCACCGGCCACTTTCCAGAGCTTAATGAACGGCATCGTAGCAGACATCCCAAACTGGACTGTCTACCTTGATGACGAGATCATTTATGACAACGATTTCCAAAGTCACTGTGAGCACATAGAAGCCTTATTTAGTCAACTTAGTAAAGCAGGCTTGGTGGTTAATCTGGGCAAGTGTGACTTTGTGCAAGCCACGGTGCAGTATCTGGGGTTTGTGGTTGGGTTAGAGCAGGTGAGCCCGCCCCAACAGAAGATACAGGCTATCGACTTGTTCCCCAGGCCGACCACCAAGCGGCAGATCATGAGATGTTTGGGCATGATTGGGTATTACCGCCGCTTTATAAGAGGCTATTCTACTGTGTTAGCTCCTTTGACAGATCTTCTAGCCAAAGATAAAAAGTTCCGCTGGGCACGTGAGTGTGAGCAGGCGTTTCGAGTAGTTAAACACCTTTTATGCACTCACCCTATCCTCAGGGCCCCGGACTTTGAACGACCATTTCAGTTGGCGACTGATGCCAGCGGAGTAGGGGCTGGTGCCGTACTTTTGCAGACAGACGAGGAAGGTCTTGAGCATCCAGTCAGTTTCTTTTCAAAGAAATTTTATTCAGCACAGAAAAACTATTCGGTTGTTGAAAAGGAACTGCTGGCAATCGTGTTAGCGCTCAGACACTTTGAGGTCTATGTGCCTGCCTATGGGCCAGTCGTGGTAGTGTATGCCGACCACCACCCGCTTAAATTCCTCAATCAATTCCACAACCGGAATATGAGGCTGACCAGATGGTCGCTCATGTTGCAAGAGTACAACTTAGACATTCGCCATATTGCCGGATGTGAGAATGTGATTGCGGACTGTTTGTCGCGGGTGGAGGATCCGGGGTAGGCTACCACAGTATGTTGGTATAGCCTCCTGTCTTGGCTCGCGGTGTATTTTTGCGCTGGTGCTTGGTGGCTCGCGTGTGTAGCATCAGCATAGGGTCGCAGGGCAGGAGTTGTTGGCTTTGACTAGAAGAAAATTAGGCTACATCTATAGTAGCCGCCAAAAACAACATTAAAATAAAATATGAAAAATTAAATAAAAACTCTTTCTTTTAATAATTAATTTTAAGATAATATTGTAGCTGAGTACTGAGTGCAGATGTTTTCCCTCAGTAGGCTGTGCTTCTTAAAGCTCGCTCTGGGAGCACAATGTTATGAATTAATGTATTATATTTGGGAAGGGTGATAAGATTTTTTTATATAAAAATGTTGTTGTATTTTTTTTGGAGGAGACTGAGCTTGCATTCCATGAGTGGCAGAGTGGTTAGGAGTGGCAGATTCTAGCGACATTCTCCCTGTTCAGATATGGGCTCATGGTTGAGTGTCCCATATCTTGGGGGGGTTGTGACGCCGCCCGGCGTTGGCAGAATGGTTGCGTGGGACATTGCAGCTCGCTAGCGCTCGCCAGGATGGGGGGATAGGTTGCAGTTGTCCTAGAATGATCTGCTTTATTTCATTAGTGTTGTGTTGCCACAGACAGTCTAGAAATGATCTTTGTTTTGGTCTGTGACCGCGCCTTATATTTTATATTCGATATAATATAAATGTTGCTTTTGTGGGAGGCGAGCGAGAGAGGGTGAGGGGGTACACCCGGCAGCGAGGTGAGCTATGACGCGGCTCGCTTGGGCGCTGACGGCGTTGGCGGCCGGGTGGTCAACTAGTCCCTTCCCGTCGCTGCCTCATGTTTTTTACCAGCTCAGAGCTTGCCTGACACGCGTATCGTCTACATCCTTTGCAATTCTGTCCCCCATACTCGCCACTTTGCATACTATTTCTCTCTCTCGACTTCTCCTTTCTCATTCTCTAATCTTTATTAAACTCAACATCCCTTCTGGTTTCAGCATAGACGTTCACCGTCGACCAGTCGTATTGTACGCGAAGCTCTCAGATATTTCCATGTATTAGGTTAAGGAGGTATTATGCTTTATTGAGGTTAGAGAGACGGACTTTTCCGTATGTGTCCTCTCTCGGGAAGGTTGTAGACCGGTATATGTCTCCCTGGCAAGGTTTTGAGTGATTCTGCTTGGTTATCTAAAGCTAGACTAGAGGTAAGGTTACTGTGTCGTTGTCTCCGATGTGTGCAGTGTTAGCTAAGCCCTGCACGACATCGACAGATACTGTGGGAGCCTAAGTTGTCTTCGGGTGGGTTTACTTTGCGAGCACAGCGCTGTGGTGTGAGAGGGCCATAGCCTATCCCTCACAACATAGTGCTGCCTCTTTGTGTTGACTTCTGAGGGTTCGCCAGGATAGAACTAGGTACTAGAGACCTAGATTTATCAAGAGAGCATCCCCATCATATAACGTAATCTTCATTATACCACCTTCGGACAACGTTTGGCTACGAGCCGCATGCTCACCCATTGTTGCCCTGCCTTGATACCCCAGCTAGACTTTATTAACTGAGCAGACACTGGTTAGAGATAAGCCCCCATTATTATATGTATGCAACATTATTATTCACTGCACTTTTGAGCCGAGGTTGTTGTTGAGTTGCACAACCCTAGTAGGCTGTTGCGTTGTGTCACGAAGCATTTCTTTAGTTGTCGAGCATTACTACCTTTGCGCAGTCTTTATTGTTCGCCTGCCTATTATTACTATATGTCCTAGCATTTATTGTGACCCGTATTCTGCATTATAAATGTTCAAGATTCTTTACGAACATCTTCCCAGCATCAGACTAATTTCAGAAGTTTCCAGTTGATGTTGCAGGACTAGCATTGCACTTTCTTTAATACAGGAGTGCCAGTTATTTGAGTATCTACCGTAACGTTAATTAATCACGTTAACTATCTTTGCTTTGTGTAACATAATCGAGCAATCTTTTACTGTTTGAGAATAGGCTGTTTCATTGAGCGTCAGCCTAGTGTGTGTGCACCAGTTACCGAGGCATAGGATACCTCGTTGTCCAGGCACGACTCAGGGCGGTAATGGTGTTTTGTTTTCCAGTGTTTAAGGCAGGGGTTGGATCTAGTGTTACCGTTGTTGCGTTTTGCCATTGTCTAGTCCAATGTTGAAGAGACCTGTGTCTTTGAGAACCTGGATCGTAACAAATGGCGACCTAGCTCAGGATCTTGTGAACTAAGAGATAATTGCAGGATTGTTGTGGTCATTTGTTTTATTGAGGAATATAGTGGGCACGTTAATTTTTTTTTGGCAAAGTAGTATAGCACTTGAGAGTCTTCAGACATTTTTGGCAAGTGAATAGTGCTACATAAGAGTTTGGGGTACTTCTTTTCTGAATATTGTGGTGAGAAATTTTTGTGAGCATCATGTCTTATACCGGGTCAGAGGAGAATGGAGACACAGTACGTAATGTCGAAACTGAGGAACAGCAGCATGATGAAAGGGTTAATCGGGTGAACTGTGAGGAGGATGCTAGGATATTTTTGCAATGGCCTGTTACTGCCGAGCGGTTGGAGGGTATGGATCGGTACGGTCTTCAATGCCTGGCCACAGCTATCGGTCATGCGGTTACTAGCAGCATGACCAAGGATAACTTGATAACGTGTGTACTGGGCAGGGTGACTGGTGAGCGAGATGGGTTGAGTGCTCAGAGCCCTTCGGCCATGCTTCCCCTACACTCGACTCCCAGCCATCCCAGTAGTTTGCCGACCCCGGGTACGCTTCCGCAGTTGGGTGGTGACTGGCAGGGTGGGTTGCCCCTGGGGGGACCACCGGTAATTTCAAACATTGTAGCACCTTCACCTCCTCAAGGGTTATCTCCAGAATTATTGCTTCAGCTCGAATTAGCTAAGATCGAAGAGAGAAAGGCTATCAGGGCAGGTGAGCTCCAGCAGCAAATAGAATTAGCCAAGATAGAAGAGAGAAAAACTATCAGTCATGAGCACATAGAGCTAGCAAAAATTCAAGCTAAGTCGACTAGGTACCGTGCCGACATGGACGTAGAGAAGTCGCGAGTAGAGGCAACGGGAGAGCGACTTGGGGCTGGTAACCGTGTTCATGAGCAGTCTCTCTCGCACTTATTGAAACTGGTTCCGGTGTTTGATGAGAGTGGTGTAACAGAATTTTTCACACGCTTTGAGAAGAAGTGCCAGGAACACCAGTGGCCAGAGAATAAATGGGCAGCACTTGTATCCTCTAGATTAATATAGGCAAGGGTCTTAAAGCCTACGATGCGTTGCCTATAGAGTCTTGTATTATCTATGAGGAACTCAAGGAGGCTGTCCTGAGAGCATACGAACTACAACCAGAGACGTACAGGTTGAAGTTCCGGGGTGTTACCAAGGGTCGGGAGAGCACCTTTTTGGAGCATGCCCGGGAGCTGTCCGATGCTTTTGGGAATTGGCTGAGGTCGGAGAAAGCTACTACGTTTGACGACATTAAACAGTTGGTGCTTTTAGAGCAGTTTTTCAAATGCACGGGCGGCGACCTGACGTTAAACCTTAAAAAAAAGCAACCAAAAACTCTACAGGAGGCAGCTGAGATGGCTGACCTCCGGCTATCACTAATTCGTGGGTGCGGGTCTGCCCAGCGTAGTGAGGCAGGTAACAAGGGGCGTGACGCCCCACCCCCCCCCGAGTTAGTGATATACCTTATGCAAACAAGTACAAGAGCCATGATACCAAGACTGACCACAAGACTAGCACCGTCCCATTTAAGAAGGGGCCTGGCTCTTCCCAGTACCAAGGGAAGCCCAAAGGGGAGTTGGAGTGTTATCATTGTCATAAAAAGGGGCACTTTGCAAGAGTCTGTCCTAGCAAACCACCTACAGCAGCTGTGTCTTTGGCCTGGAACATTGGTGTGTCTCCGAAGTCATCTGAGTTTGCCCGGGGCAGTTCGTCAGAGGCTGAGGCACAGCCAATGCAGAAGCACCTGGGAGGCTCGAACCCTGCTCAGGATGTTTTTTGCGACCATAGAGGGCGGGGTTGCGTGATGTGGGCGGGGCGCAAGCATGGAGTAGAGGTCTTGCGTGATACAGGTGCTTCCCAGATTCTGATGAAAAACTTGACTGGCTACCCTATAAATGCGGCTCGGGTGGTGGTGGTGCAGGGTATTAATGCAACTCGGTCATATCCGCTGGTGCGGTTGGAGTTGGAGGTGGATGGTGTGGCACGTGAATTGGATGTCGGGATTGTGGAGAAACTGCCAGTGGAGGGCGTCGACCTTCTTCTCGGCAACGACTTTGCAATACCCGCTTCTGAGGTTCTACCCTTAGTCGTTGCCGAGAGGCCGGCCGACGTGACTAGGGAAGAGCAAGAGTGGGTCGAGCGGTGCCAGACACAACCCATGGCGTGTGTTGTCACCCAAGCTCGGGCAGCTAAAGTGTCACAGCCTAGTCCTCCTTCTTCAGACCAGCGGAGGAACGATCAACAGGAGGAGGCTAAAGCTGGAGTTGGTTTTAAGAGTTTTGACTCGGCGGCTCTCCTGGGTGATTCAGTATTAGCACCATTACTTAATTCTGGAATAGCCCCTGGGCCTGTCATCGAGAGTGACGAGGCTGGGCATGACGAGTCTCCACGACAGCAACGTTATGTACATCGAGAGAGACAGAGGGAGCAGCCCAGTATCGGGGAAGGTCATGCATTGCTCCGGGAGCAGTTAGATCGCTTGGCACCCTCAGATATACGTCGATTGCAACTAGAGGACCATGAGCTCCAAATATGTGCTAATGGAGCTGTAGAGCTCGACGAGGACGGCGATGCACAGCCAGGAGATTGTTTTTATTTAGAAGGCATCCTCTATAGGCGTTTTCAAGACCCTAAACGTAGTTGGCAAGAGGGGTCCGGAGTAGTGGACCAGTTGGTGGTGCCACGGGAGTGCAGGGATAGCCTACTGAGGTTGGCGCATGACATACCACTGGCAGGACATCTAGGGGTGAGAAAAACGGTGGCGGCTTTAGAAAAATTGTTTTGGTGGCCGGGGTTGAAGGGGCAGGTGGTAACCTGGATAGCAAGGTGTCATACATGCCAGAGGGTTGGAAAACCTAACCAAACAATTCCGAGAGCCCAGTTGCACCCCATTCCTGTCAGTGGACCGCCCTTCAGTAAGGTCATCATTGATATGGTCGGACCCCTACCCCCTACTAGTGCCGGTAATAAATTTCTATTAACTATCATGGATGTGGCCACTCGTTATCCTGATGCATATCCAATGAGAAATGGCACGGCGAAAACTGTTGTCCGGAACCTGCTCTTGTATTGCTCGCGGTATGGTTACCCGCAAGAGGTGCAATCGGACCAAGGTTCTAATTTTACCTCTAATCTGTTCAAACAAACTATGATTCAGCATGGCATCAGCACTGTCGTCTCTTCTGCGTATCACCCGGAGAGTCAAGGGGTGTTGGAGAGGTGGCACGCCACGCTGAAAAGCATGCTTCGATGTTATTGCGCAGAGAACGGAAAGGATTGGGACCTTGGTCTGCCGTATGTTTTGTTCGCGGCAAGAGAAGTACCTGGAGAGAGTCTCGGTTTCAGTCCGAATGAGCTTGTTTTCGGGCATCAGGTGAGGGGCCCTCTCCACATGGTGAAGGAGATTTGGGAGGGTACCGCTAAGCCATGTTCTATGTTGAGATACGTCCTCGAGAGCAGAGAGAGAATGCTTAGAAGTCTGGAGCTGGCTGGGCGTAATTTGGTGAGTTCGCAGGCCCGTTTGAAGGACAGGTACGATACTAAGGCGAAACTCCGGGAGTTTCAGGTAGGTCAAGAGGTGTTGGTCCTGTTGCCTTTGGCCGGTCATCCTCTGGCTGCCAAGTACGTTGGGCCTTATCGGGTGGTGTCAAAGATCTCCGATCTAGATTACCTCGTTGCCAGTCCAGACCGGAAGAAGCGTAACCAACTATGCCACATTCATTTGTTGAAGGAGTATGTGAGGCGCCCACCTGAGTCACTAGCTGTCCCTGTGTTGACCTGCTGCGGTCATGGTGGAGAAGGAGAGGGGGGCAGCAATGATCAGGTGGATGATAACTGGGATTGTCATGTCTCGGCTGATCAGTGGGCGGGGAATTCGAGCCAATGTGCGCATGATGCTCTGGCGCACCTGCCGGAGGAACAGCAGGTGGCAGTGAAGCGCCTGTTCGATTCATACCCCACTGTATTTGCCGAGCACCCAGGCCTCACTACTCAAGCGGTGCATGACGTCGATGTAGGACTGCAACCCCCCTTCAAGTCGATACCTTATCGGGTGCCACCCATTAAACTCCCAGCGCTCAGGAATGAGCTGGAGTATATGCTGGCGAGAGGCTTGATCGAGAAGGGGGCAGTACGGTGGACTTCTCCTGTCACTCTGCAGCCCAAACCTCATGGAAAAGTTCGGTTTTGCATTGACTTTAGGCGGTTGAACGGGTTGACCCCCACCAATGCATATCCTCTTCCCCGGGTGGATGACAGTGTGGATAAGATCGGGAAAGCAAGGTACTTGACCAAGGTAGACCTCGTCAAAGGCTACTGGCAAGTACCACTGTCTGAGCGGGCTAAAGAGGTGTGTGGGTTTGTGGTGGATGGCAGTACTTACCGTTGCAACGTGATGCCATATGGTCTGAAAAATGCACCGGCCACTTTCCAGAGCTTAATGAACGACATCGTAGCAGACATCCCAAACTGTACTGTCTACCTTGATGACGTGATCATTTATGACAACGATTTCCAAAGTCACTGTGAGCACATAGAAGCCTTATTTAGTCAACTTAGTAAAGCAGGCTTGGTGGTTAATCTGGGCAAGTGTGACTTTGTGCAAGCCACGGTGCAGTATCTGGGGTTTGTGGTTGGGTTAGGGCAGGTGAGCCCGCCCCAACAGAAGATACAGGCTATCGACTTGTTCCCCAGGCCGACCACCAAGCGGCAGATCATGAGATTTTTGGGCATGATTGGGTATTACCGCCGCTTAATAAGAGGCTATTCTACTGTGTTAGCTCCTTTGACAGATCTACTAGCCAAAGATAAAAAGTTCCGCTGGGCACGTGAGTGTGAGCAGGCGTTTCGAGTAGTTAAACACCTTTTATGCACTCACCCTATCCTCAGGGCCCCGGACTTTGAACGACCATTTCAGTTGGCGACTGATGCCAGCGGAGTAGGGGCTGGTGCCGTACTTTTGCAGACAGACGAGGAAGGTCTTGAGCATGCAGTCAGTTTCTTTTCAAAGAAATTTAATTCAGCACAGAAAAACTATTCGGTTGTTGAAAAGGAACTGCTGGCAATCGTGTTAGCGTTCAGACACTTTGAGGTCTATGTGCCTGCCTATGGGCCAGTCGTAATAATGTATGCCGACCACCACCCGCTTAAATTCCTCAATCAATTCCACAACCGGAATATGAGGCTGACCAGATGGTCGCTCATGTTGCAAGAGTACAACTTAGACATTCGCCATATTGCCGGATGTGAGAATGTGATTGCGGACTGTTTGTCGCGGGTGGAGGATCCGGGGTAGGCTACCACAGTATGTTGGTATAGCCTCCTGTCTTGGCTCGCGGTGTATTTTTGCGCTGGTGCTTGGTGGCTCGCGTGTGTAGCATCAGCGTAGGGTCGCAGGGCAGGAGTTGTTGGCTTTGACTAGAAGAAAATTAGGCTACATCTATAGTAGCCGCCAAAAACAACATTAAAATAAAATATGAAAAATTAAATAAAAACTCTTTCTTTTAATAATTAATTTTAAGATAATATTGTAGCTGAGTACTGAGTGCAGATGTTTTCCCTCAGTAGGCTGTGCTTCTTAAAGCTCGCTCTGGGAGCACAATGTCATGAATTAATGTATTATATTTGGGAAGGGTGATAAGATTTTTTTATATAAAAATTTTGTTGTATTTTTTTTTGAGGAGACTGAGCTTGCATTCCATGAGTGGCAGAGTGGTTAGGAGTGGCAGATTCTAGCGACATTCTTCCTGTTCAGATATGGGCTCATGGTTGAGTGTCCCATATCTTGGGGGGGGGGTGACGCCGCCCGGCGTTGGCAGAATGGTTGCGTGGGACATTGCAGCTCGCTAGCGCTCGCCAGGATGGGGGGATAGGCTACAGTTGTCCTAGAATGATCTGCTTTATTTTATTAGTGTCGTGTTGCCACAGACAGTCTAGAAATGATCTTTGTTTTGGTCTGTGACCGCGCCTTATATTTTATATTCGCTATAATATAATGTTGCTTGTGTGGGAGGCGAGCGAGAGAGGGTGAGGGGGTACACCTGGCAGCGAGGTGAGCTATGACGCGGCTCGCTTGGGCGCTGACGGCGTTGGCGGCCGGGTGGTCAACTAGTCCCTTCCCGTCGCTGCCTCATGTTTTTTACCAGCTCAGAGCTTGCCTGACACACATATCGTCTACATCCTTTGCAATTCTGTCCCCCATACTCGCCACTTTGCATACTATTTCTCTCTCTCGACTTCTCCTTTCTCATTCTCTAATCTTTATTAAACTCAACATCCCTTCTGGTTTCAGCATAGACGTTCACCGTCGACCAGTCGTATTGTACGCGAAGCTCTCAGATATTTCCATGTATTAGGTTAAGGAGGTATTATGCTTTATTGAGGATAGAGAGACGGACTTTTCCGTATGTGTCCTCTCTCGGGAAGGTTGTAGACCGGTATATGTCTCCCTGGCAAGGTGTTGAGTGATTCTGCTTGGTTATCTAAAGCTAGACTAGGGGTAAGGTTACTGTGTCGTTGTCTCCGATGTGTGCAGTGTTAGCTAAGCCCTGCACGACATCGACAGGTACTGTGGGAGCCTAAGTTGTCTTCGGGTGGGTTTACTTTGCGAGCACAGCGCTGTGGTGTGAGAGGGCCATAGCCTATCCCTCACAACATAGTGCTGCCTCTTTGTGTTGACTTCTGAGGGTTCGCCAGGATAGAACTAGGTACTAGAGACCTAGATTTATCAAGAGAGCATCCCCGTCATATAACGTAATCTTCATTATACCACCTTCGGACAACGTTAGGCTACGAGCCGCATGCTCACCCATTGTTGCCCTGCCTTGATACCCCAGCTAGACTTTATTAACTGAGCAGACACTGGTTAGAGATAAGCCCCCATTATTATATGTATGCAACATTATTATTCACTGCACTTTTGAGCCGAGGTTGTTGTTGAGTTGCACAACCCTAGTAGGCTGTTGCGTTGTGTCACGAAGCATTTCTTTAGTTGTCGACCATTACTACCTTTGCGCAGTCTTTATTATTCGCCTGCCTATTATTACTATATTGTGACGCATGTCGAGTATGAGCATGCTGTACAGAACGCCCAGTCAGGCCCCACTCTCGCTAGGATCGTCAGGGCAGGAACTTTGGCTGTAGTCTGTGTAGAGTTTCCTAACTTAGTTTATGTGAGCCGTTGTACTATAAGTATTATAAATATGTATTTTGTTTTCATCTGAGTCAACGAGTTCTATTTTATATCATTAGTTATAAGTATTGTGTGTGGGACTTATATGTAATGATGAGAGGAGAGAGAGAGAGATATTACGTAACGGGGACCAGTGAGTGCGCCACGCGGGCAGATAGGCCTAATTCCCTCCTCCCTCCTCCCTTCCTCCCTTTCAGCGCGTGGGAAGTTCTTTGTCGATCCCAGATTGAGAGAGAATATGACGTCATGATTGCCAGTGGGCGGTCCTTAAGTAGTTTGCGATATGCTCACTAGAGGGCCGAGTATAAAAAGGGAGGTCCCGTCCGCATTTTCCTTAGAACTCATCAGGCAAAGCGACTTCTCATATCCCTTGCAAACTATCCATATTCTTCCGACTGATGTGAACTTTCTCTACTCTCTGAACAGCCTATCTTCTTCTCTTCTCGTCCCTGTTTAACCCTCCATGACCCCTTTGGTGCAGATTTAGTCAGCCAAAGTATTATCGCTTGAGTTCTCACGCCAGATAAGTGCCTGTTAGATAGCCTATTTTTGGAAGGGTTAACTAGAATAGGATTGATTGATGTTTGTTGCACTCGTATATGCATTTCCCTGTGTGCGATTATTCATGTTCCTGTTTTCTGCTGATTTAGGCAATGCTAGACTGGGATAGGGTTTCTGAGTTGTGATTTCCTATGAGTACTAGGTTGCGGTTGAACCAGTACAATTGCAACGGAGACGTGGAACGCCTAGGTGGTCTTTCTGACTGTGTACCGTGGGAGTTTAGCACTGTGTTGCGAGTGAGGGCTTTTGCCTGTGCCACCCAACACTGTGCTATCTCATTTGCTTGACTTTGAGAGGATCGCCAGGAGAGAACCAGATACTAGTGATCTGGTGATCTGGATCTCTCAAGAGAGCATCCCGTCAATTACCGTAATTTGGCCGCACAGTCTTAAGGACCTCGCTAGGCTACGAGCCGCTTGCTCAGCCATTGTCTCTTAACCTTAGATATCCCAGCTAGACTTTGCTCGACCAGCAGATACAGTATAGTATTGAAGCTTCTCCTTATGTATATTATTGTTTAAGCATTATTGATTTCATGTGTGGCACGCTTAGCTACTTCAGAGATTAGTGGCCCACGAGCACAATCTTAGTAGGCTATTGCCAGTGCATTGTCGGAGTACTTCTTCTTAATGTTTGCCATATCCTATTGCTTATTCTTATAATTCTTCTTATGTCAATTTAAAGCCTTTAATTACCAGTGAGTTATTCATTAAATTGCTGTTCAAAATCCGATACTTACTTCTTATGAGTATTCGAGAAGCATCTAACTTATCAGAAGATTCCTTGCTTGATGCTCGAGGACTATTGTTTAACGTAACGTAATAGTGCCGATCCGAAGTAGAGGGTGGAGGACTTCTTAAGTTCTTAGTTCAAGGGTGGATTACTTCGGCTTCGGCCAACACTATTCTTTAGTGTTGTAGTACTTTCTTCTTTGTTTGATTGTTGACCAGACTAGATAACTCCCGTCTTGTTATTAGTCTGTTGTGTGAAACGCTAGTACCGAGTTCTTGTATACCCCGTTATAGCAGATAGAACTCTGGAGTGTAGTGGCGTTTTTTGTTCGGCTGGCAGTACTCTGGGGTTGGGATCGTGTGTTTCCGTTGTGGCAGCGAGCCATACTCGAGTCCTGTGTAAGAGCCCTAGTGTACCCGAGTGCCCGGTCGTAACAAATGGCGACCTTGCTTAGGATTTTGTGAACAGTATAATTTTTTTGCAGAGTTGTACAACATTTGTTTGTTGGTACTTTAGCGTACATATTGAAGAATATTTTTTTTTGTAAGGCAATTAGGAGAGCATTTAACCCGGGAACTGCGGGAAGACTCTTTAGAGTTCGGCCGGCGGACTGCGGGAAGACTCTCTGGAGTAAGTAAAACTAAAAATCAACTTTTTACATCGAAAAAAAAAAAAAAAAAAAAAAAAAAAAATTTTATTTTTTATTTTTTTTGGCCCCTGGGCCATGCAAAATCTCAGTCCTCTACCTCCCCTCCTTCCCCACTTTCCTCCTATTCCTCAGTTATCACCTATTTTCCCTATTATTCCCTTATTCTGAGGTATATTTTCGTGCTAACATTAGCGAGTTGCAAGCAGGGTGTTGTCATCACTGATGGCCATCGAGTGCAAGAGAGAGAGAGAGAGTATCGATCGACTGTGTCTCAGTGGCCTTGGGGGAAATTGGCGGGAAAGGAGTTTGCCTCACCCATAGATTATACAACTCGCGGGCTATATCTCCGATTTTGACCATCCAAACGCTGTTTTCACTGTTTTATTGTTGTTTCAGGTTAATACCTTTATAGTCAACCAATAATAGGCGCATATGGATAATTATTAATGCTATTAATGGTACAATGAATATTTTAGTGACGAAAAACCTCAAATACGTCAGCACAGGGGGAGGTTTTCATTTACCCCCGTGCGCACTTCAGAGGTTAAGAGACTCCAGTTAATTTAGTAATTAGTGCTTGCATAAGGGAGTTTAACACTTTTGTCTCGAGAATTTTTTGGTGAACTTCAGTATGTCGGGCCCTAGTACTGACGAGGAGCGAGAGATGCTAAGTGAGGAGGTGCCGTTAGTAACTAGTGAGGAGGATGCTAGACTTTTTGTGAGTAAGCAGTACCATGTGACGGAGGAGAGGCTGACTGGGGTGAATGTTTATGGCTTGCACCTGATAGCCAAGGTTTTGGGTCTATCCAATGTAGGAGGGATGTCCAAGGGGGAGCTGATTTCCTGGGTGTTGCGTGGGCGACATGGGGTTTCGGAGGAGAGGGCGTTTGGGGGGGTTCCTCCCCAGATCCCCTCTCACTCGACTCCCACAGTGCCGTCCACTCAGTTGCCGGAGGTTAGCACTCTCCCACAGAGGGATGAGAATTGGAAGATTGGAGTGCCCTCGGGCGGTGCGTATGGTGGTTCCCCAGTTCTTGCCCCCCCTCCTTCAGTAGTGGCAGCTCCCTCTTCCTGCCTGTCTCCAGATATGATATTTAAACTTGAGCTTGCTAAGATTGAGAATGAGTCTAGGAAGCAGGAGAATGAGGCTAGGAAGCAGGAGATTGAGGCTGAGACCAGGAGGCATGAGGCTGAGGTTAGGAGGCACGAGGCTAAGCTTAGATACGACTCAGAGAAATATTGTGCTCAAATAGATTTAGATAAGACTCGTGCAGAGTCGACAGGGATTCGGATGGGCCGTGAGGGCCAAGTAAGAGAACAGTCCTTGTCCCACTTAGTCAAGTTGGTGCCGGCATTTAGTGAAACTGAAGTCACAGAATTTTTTTAATCGTTTTGAGAAGAAGTGTAGGGAGCATAATTGGCCTGAAGAGAAGTGGGCAGCTCTAGTCTCCTCAAGACTTACGGGTAAGGGTCTGAAGGCTTATGATGCACTACCTTTAGAGTCTTGCATTGACTACCCAGAATTGAAGAGAGCTGTCCTACGGGCATACGAGTTGCAACCAGAAACATATCGATTGAAGTTTCGGGGTGTTACAAAGACTAGGGAGGCGACCTTTCTTGAACATGCCCGGGACTTAAAAGATGCACTTGCTAACTGGACACGTTCTGAGAAAGCTGAGACGGCCGAACAGTTGACTGAGCTGTTTCTGCTCGAGCAGTTTTATAAGTGTACTGGTGCAGATATGACTTTAACTATTAAAGAAAAGAACCCTAAAACTCTACAGGAGGCAGCTGAGATGGCTGACCTCCGGCTATCACTAATTCGTGGGTGCGGGTCTGCCCAGCGTAGTGAGGCAGGTAACAAGGGGCGTGATGCCCCACCCCCCCGAGTTAGTGATATACTTTATGCAAACAAGTACAAGAGCTATGATACCAAGACTGACCACAAGACTAGCACCGTCCCATTTAAGAAGGGGCCGGGCCCTTCCCAGTACCAAGGGAAGCCCAGAGGGGAGTTGGAGTGTTATCATTGTCATGAAAAGGGGCACTTTGCAAGAGTCTGTCCTAGCAAACCACCTACAGCAGCTGTGTCTTTGGCCTGCAACATTGGTGTGTCTCTGAAGTCTTCTGAGTTTGCCCGGGGCAGTTCGTCAGAGGCTGAGGCACAGCCAATGCAGAAGCACCTGGGAGGCTCGAACCCTGCTCAGGATGTTTTTTGCGACCATAGAGGACGGGGTTGCGTGATGTGGGCGGGGCGCAAGCATGGAGTAGAGGTCTTGCGTGATACGGGTGCTTCCCAGACTCTGATGAATAACTTGACTGGCTACCCTATAAATGCGGCTCGGGTGGTAGTGGTGCAGGGTATTAATGCAACTCGGTCATACCCGCTGGTGCGGTTGGAGTTGGAGGTGGATGGGGTGGCACGTGAATTGGATGTCGGGATTGTGGAGAAACTGCCAGTGGAGGGCGTCGACCTTCTTCTCGGCAACGACTTAGCAATGCCCGCTTCTGAGGTTCTACCCTTAGTCGTTGCCGAGAGGACGGCCGACGTGAGTAGGGAAGAGCAAGAGTGTGTCGAGCGGTGCCAGGCAGAACCCATGGCGTGTGCTGTCACCCGAGCTCGGGCAGCTAAAGTGTCACAGCCTAGTCCTCCGTCTTCAGACCAGCAGAGGAACGATCAACAGGAGGAGGCTAAAGCTGGAGTTGGTTTTAAGAGTTTTGACTCGGCGGCTCTCCTGGGTGATTCAGTATTGGCACCTATGTTAGAGTCTGGAGAGGCCCCAGGACCTGTCACAGCTAGTGAGGAGGTAGGGCCGGAAGAGACTCCGAGGCAGCAGCGTTGCACACGGAGAGAAAAAAGGGTTGCTCAGTTTGATATTGGGGGAGGACTTGGGTTGCTTCGGAAGCATCTAGACAGGTTGGTTCCCTCAGATATTTGTAAACTGCAGTTGGAGGATCCGGAAGTTCAGAAGTGTGGTAATGGTGCTGTCGAGATTAAACACGAGGACGGGGAAGCATGTCATGTGAACCTGTTGGAGGAGTTTGTGAGGCAACCACCTGAGCAGCCTACTGTCCCTGCGTTGGTCTGCCGCGGCCAAGGTGGAGAAGGAGAGGGGGGTAGTAGGGCACAGGTGGAGGAGAGAAGGGATTGTCATGTCTCGGCGGAGCAGTGGGCGGGGGACACGAGTCTGGTGGCTGTGGAAGCGCTAGAGCACCTGCCTGAGCAGCAGTGTGCAGCACTCCAGCACCAGCTCGGTTCATACCCCACTGGTTGTGCCGAGCCCCTGAGTCTCACAACTCGGGCGGTGCAAGATGTTCCACGGGCAGGTCACGTGACTGTTGAAAGACCGTTAGCCTCGTTGTTTCGGTGGTTTAAGGTGGGCGACGAGGCTTTGGCATGGTTGCCAGGTCAGGGTCGACCCATGGCTGCCAAGGGTGGTGGTCAAAAGGAGGACATTGAGCAGATTGGTAAGGCCGGCTGTGGTATCGCAGTGCCCGGTCGTCGCATAGCCTCCCAATGCTGCTCTAGTCTAATGCAAAAGCCCTACCATAGACCGACTGTATCTGGCCATGTCGCTAAAAGCGGTGATGCTGCGCAGGCAGATGTCGTCACAAGGAATGCGGGGGTGCGCATGTACGGTATCGGCGGGGAAGCCTTAGCAATAATGAACTGTGGGAGTGACTGCACGGGTGGTACTGATTGTCCCTCTCATGACCTGGCTGTTCTAGGGACGAAGGTGGAGAAGGAGGGAGATACAGGTTAGAAGCTGCGGTCTCGGCTGGGTTGTGGGAGGGCACTAGGCATGTTGTTCGTGGAGACAGTGCAAGGCAGTTATTTACTAGGCTATGGCAGTACTTTCGCATGTTTGTTGCTTCTCCAGGCCTGATGTACGGGGTAGAATCCGACATGCAGGCTGGAGATAGTGCAAGGCTCAGTTTAATTCCCTACCGTATAAATCCTGCTCGACAGCCTATGGTGCAAGCAGAGCTGGATTACGTGTGGACGAAGGATCTGAGGGATAAGGAATGTCGTGAGTGGTCGTTGCTTGTAACTTTGTCCGAGCGTGCTAAAGAGGTATGTGGTTTTGTTGTGGACGGGAGTACCTACCAGTGCAATGTTGTGCCTGACGGACTTAAGAATGCACCAGCAACGTGTCAGAGCCTGATGAATGAAAGTGAAAAGGACAATGATGCGCTGGGGCATTTCGAGATCTATGTTCCAGCCTATGGTCCGGTCGGTGTAGTTTACCCAGATCATTACCCTCTCGAGATCTTGGACCAGTTTCACAATCGGAATATGAGGCTGACCAGGTGGTCACTAAGGTTATTGGTATATAACCTGGACATAAGCCATATTGCCGGTTGTGACAACGAGGTTGCATGTGGTCGTTCAGGGGTATATGATCCTGGGTAGGTTGACACACGGGTAGCCTCCTGCTTTAGTTTGAATAGTATTTTGCGCTTGGTGCTTGTTGGCTCGCGGTGGTAGCCCAGCGTATTGGGTCGTAAAGCAGGAGTTGAGCGTTTGGTATAGAAGAAAATAGGCTGCCCTTATAGTGCAGCCGGAAAAAAACATATTAAAATATAAAAATCATATAAAAACTCTTTCTTTTTGATATAGATAATTGTATAAGTTTGTCATAGCCTATAGTGTTTGAGTAGTCCACGAACTATCAAACGGCTGAGCTGCTGTAAGCTCGCTCTGGGAGCATGATATTATGTCTTTTACTATTGTTGGGA
The DNA here is from genome assembly GCA_037953745.1 of Lithodes maja. Taxonomy (NCBI): domain Eukaryota; kingdom Metazoa; phylum Arthropoda; class Malacostraca; order Decapoda; family Lithodidae; genus Lithodes; species Lithodes maja. Next base: position 21,808 of record JBAKBP010008126.1, on the reverse strand, counting down.
GGAGTTATGAAATGTGAATTTTTTTTTTATAAGATGTGTTTTAGTGATAAACTCAGCGTTGTTTTAGTGCCATGCGGTCGCTGGGTGTGAGGGGTTTGATGGGGTTCTGTATATCAGATTTTAGCTCAGGGTTGAGCAAGTAAAATCTTGGGGGAGGTGTGACGCATGTCGAGTATGAGCATGCTGTACAGAACGCCCAGTCAGGCCCCACTCTCGCTAGGATCGTCAGGGCAGGAACTTTGGCTGTAGTCTGTGTAGAGTTTCCTAACTTAGTTTATGTGAGCCGTTGTACTATAAGTATTATAAATATGTATTTTGTTTTCATCTGAGTCAACGAGTTCTATTTTATATCATTAGTTATAAGTATTGTGTGTGGGACTTATATGTAATGATGAGAGGAGAGAGAGAGAGATATTACGTAACGGGGACCAGTGAGTGCGCCACGCGGGCAGATAGGCCTAATTCCCTCCTCCCTCCTCCCTTCCTCCCTTTCAGCGCGTGGGAAGTTCTTTGTCGATCCCAGATTGAGAGAGAATATGACGTCATGATTGCCAGTGGGCGGTCCTTAAGTAGTTTGCGATATGCTCACTAGAGGGCCGAGTATAAAAAGGGAGGTCCCGCCGCATTTTCCTTAGAACTCATCAGGCAAAGCGACTTCTCATATCCCTTGCAACTATCCATATTCTTCCGACTGATGTGAACTTTCTCTACTCTCTGAACAGCCTATCTTCTTCTCTTCTCGTCCCTGTTTAACCTCCATGACCCCTTTGGTGCAGATTTAGTCAGCCAAAGTATTATCGCTTGAGTTCTCACGAGATAAGTGCCTGTTAGATAGCCTATTTTTGGAAGGGTTAACTAGAATAGGATTGATTGATGTTTGTTGCACTCGTATATGCATTTCCCTGTGTGCGATTATTCATGTTCCTGTTTTCTGCTGGTTTAGGCAATGCTAGACTGGGATAGGGTTTCTGAGTTGTGATTTCCTATGAGTACTAGGTTGCGGTTGAACCAGTACAATTGCAACGGAGACGTGGAACGCCTAGGTGGTCTTTCTGACTGTGTACCGTGGGAGTTTAGCACTGTGTTGCGAGTGAGGGCTTTTGCCTGTGCCACCCAACACTGTGCTATCTCATTTGCTTGACTTTGAGAGGATCGCCAGGAGAGAACCAGATACTAGTGATCTGGATCTCTCAAGAGAGCATCCCGTCAATTACCGTAATTTGGCCGCACAGTCTTAAGGACCTCGCTAGGCTACGAGCCGCTTGCTCAGCCATTGTCTCTTAACCTTAGATATCCCAGCTAGACTTTGCTCGACCAGCAGATACAGTATAGTATTGAAGCTTCTCCTTATGTATATTATTGTTTAAGCATTATTGATTTCATGTGTGGCACGCTTAGCTACTTCAGAGATTAGTGGCCCACGAGCACAATCTTAGTAGGCTATTGCCAGTGCATTGTCGGAGTACTTCTTCTTAATGTTTGCCATATCCTATTGCTTATTCTTATAATTCTTCTTATGTCAATTTAAAGCCTTTAATTACCAGTGAGTTATTCATTAAATTGCTGTTCAAAATCCGATACTTACTTCTTATGAGTATTCGAGAAGCATCTAACTTATCAGAAGATTCCTTGCTTGATGCTCGAGGACTATTGTTTAACGTAACGTAATAGTGCCGATCCGAAGTAGAGGGTGGAGGACTTCTTAAGTTCTTAGTTCAAGGGTGGATTACTTCGGCTTCGGCCAACACTATTCTTTAGTGTTGTAGTACTTTCTTCTTTGTTTGATTGTTGACCAGACTAGATAACTCCCGTCTTGTTATTAGTCTGTTGTGTGAAACGCTAGTACCGAGTTCTTGTATACCCCGTTATAGCAGATAGAACTCTGGAGGGTAGTGGCGTTTTTTGTTCGGCTGGCAGTACTCTGGGGTTGGGATCGTGTGTTTCCGTTGTGGCAGCGAGCCATACTCGAGTCCTGTGTAAGAGCCCTAGTGTACCCGAGTGCCCGGTCGTAACAATATGTCCTAGCATTTATTGTGACCCGTATTCTGCATTATAATTGTTCAAGATTCTTTACGAACATCTTCCCCAGACTTATTTCAGAAGTTTCCAGTTGATGTTGCAGGACTAGCATTGCACTTTCTTTAATACAGGAGTGCCAGTTATTTGAGTATCTACCGTAGCGTTAATTAATCACGTTAACTATCTTTTCTTTGTGTAACATAATCGAGTAATCTTTTACTGTTTGAGAATAGGCTGTTTCATTGAGCGTCAGCCTAGTGTGTGTGCACCAGTTACCGAGTCATAGGATACCTCGTTGTCCAGGCACGACTCAGGGCGGTAATGGTGTTTTGTTTTCCAGTGTTTAAGGCAGGGGTTGGATCTAGTGTTACCGTTGTTGCGTTTTGCCATTATCTAGTCCAATGTTGAAGAGCCCTGTGTCTTTGAGAACCTGGATCGTAACAACCAACACTAAGATGGACCAAGTATTCAGCAGGTTCTCGTGATTCAGTTAAACTTGTCCTACCTCAGGAAAGTTCAACAACTCTTACTTTCCAAACCCCTCGTTCAGCAACCCTTGTGAGGACAAACTGGGATTGACCCAAAAAGAGTGTCAGCAACCTGAATTATGTCAACCCTTCATTCAGCAACCCTTCTGAGAAGCCATGAAAATTCGTCAACCCTTGCTTGGCATCAAACTCGCTCAGCAACCCTTGCAAGAACAGAACGGAATTGGCCTGCATAGATTTCAGCTACCCTGGCTCATTTAAAGAATTCAGAACCCCTTGTTCATCGTAACCCAAGGAGAAGAATAAGAAACGAGCTGATCAGAAGTCACACACCCGGCGCAGCCCTGAGGAAACATGTTATCATGAACATCAAGGGATACGTTTTCTGCTGATCCAAAGTCCAGAATGAGATCAAGGAAAAATGTGAAGAATATCCATTATTTAAAATATATAATACTGCTCAGGTTCTGATACAATAATACAGCAATATGAAGTTAAGTATCACCGCCAATGATCGGGGTTGTCTACGAATACGGACCTAGGTGAGTTTGTTAATTCTACTTTATTGTAATATTGCCAACTATTAGAGTATGCAGTACGTCGATATTATTACAGCTGACTACGCAATTCATTAGCTAGTATGTTACCGTGCAAGATATATAAACCCTCTCACTATCATAACACATTCATTCATATTATTCTGTTGATCACTAGAAGAATTGACTCAGATCAGGAAGGATCCCTAGAAATCGAAAGGTAAAACTTTCTTCAGCTATGCATTTGACAAACAATTTTGTATCTAAGTTTAATAAGTTAATTTAATTATTTAGTCAAAATATCAAATCAAAGTATGCCTCCTGTTATACTGAAAGTAAATATGGTTTGGCAGCCAACATTCACGTCTTCCGTAGATGCAATTATCTATCTATCTATTGCCTGACGTCATGATCCCCGAAGGGGTGGCCACGAACGAACCGCCCCCATGTACGTACGTTTGAATTGAAATGTCTGGACACATGGAGCTTCAAACAACTTAAATCATAGGATGAGGGTAAGACAGATTGAGAGAGACAGTTTCAGAGCTTACTTGTTGACCAGAAGGAAGACTGGGAATATCAGTTCACTCTTGGGTTAAGAGTTGGAAAGAATAGGGATGGGAATGTGTTGAAAGGCAGGTGCCCCCGTTCTCCATAAGGGAGGATGTATACACTAATAAAGCTCTGAAGAACATTGATTATTGTAATAGCAGTAGAAGAGTGAAAGAGATGCAACATTGCAGTGTATAAAGAGAGATTGTAGGGAATTAGAATGAGGAGGTGGAGTTGATGAAACACAATGCTTTTGACTATACCCTTTTGAGAAGAGCGGAATGGGTGGACCCTCGCCACACATGCGAACAATACTCGATACATGGGCGCACTGTGTCCCTGTACAACACAATAGGTTTTGCATGGTTGAAGAACCCACATAGATGGATGAGCACACCTAACTTCTGAGAAGCTGATATAACAAGAGTGGTGATACAATCTTTCCAAGAAAGGTCAGAAGAAAACGAAACGCTAATAATACTTAGAGAAAGTGAAGGGTAGATGTGTGTTGAAAAGTAAGATATAGTCGTGTAGAAGATTGTGACGGGCAGATGGATGGAAATATTGGACTTCGGAAGCATTGGAAGTAACAAAACCAAAATCTGTAATAATCAGAAAAAGTTAATAGATCAGAAGTTAAGCATGTCATGGCCTACGCGAGTGAATTTTTGATTATTTACATGGTAAGTCGTTGTCAAAATCTAGCTGTGTAATGTAAGGTAGATTCATCAGCATATGAGTGCATAGGACTAGAAGTACAGTGTCAAGATCACTAACAAATATTATTAAGAGGACTGGAGAGACTATTGGCTAGAAATCCAAAAGCTAGAGTTAGAGAGTTCATTACATTTGTTATTGATAAGAGTGTTAGGCAAATCAAGGAACAGATTTAGCACGAGTCAGGGCAGAAACATGAAGAGTTCGAGATTCATGAGTTTGAAGGCATTGGTACCGTCTGTAAGCTTCCTCCTTATTGTGCACAACAGTAGAACAAGCGAGTAAACCAAGATTTTTGTTTTGTTTTCATTAGATTGAGGTGTTACACATTTGATTATATTTAAACCTTATTTTGTTCCCAACGACCTGTATGTGCACCTCTATTTAGCTACGGCGGGTCTGTGAATGATCGACTCATCTGTTGTTGTTTTTATTGCCCCGTGTTGTTGTTGATATTGGATATAAGAGATGATGAGTAGATACGACACTTTAGATTAGTCAGCGTATTTTGTTATGCATATAGCTGACATTTAGCATGCCGATAGATGTTGTCCAACAAAACTCCTGTGCATCGTGATACCCAACACACAATCATTGATGGACCAGAATATGAAATCACAGGAATCGGTACCATCCAAACGTGTCCAATTTTCGGCATAATCTCCAATTAACAATTGTGGCGCCCCCTGGTGAAGTGAGGCAAAGGACGGGGCCAGATGAAATTGAGTTATCACTTGCCTCGGATTGGCAAAGTCATCCATTAGCCTGTGGAAGAAGCATTTGTCTCAAATCAACATGGAAGTGTCTATATGGACGATCTTCCCAGAATAATTGCAGGATTTTTTTCCCAGCTAACGCATGACTGAAAAGTCTGTGCTGAAATGAGTCAAAGTCCCGAGACAAAAGCCGCCACCATTCAGCGGGCGCCATGATGATGAGTCATCGCCCGCCAGCCATTCAGCGTCCACCACTCCCATCCACTCCCCTCAGTTTTCGCGCCCAGCTCGTATCGATGGCAAACCTTCCACATTTTGTTCTTCTTTTGTTCTTTTTTCTATGCTATTATTCTCCACCATGGCTGATGGGGAGGCAAGTCACCAACCAGAGATACAGTCACCCTCTGGAGTACGAAAGAGGCCGAGAAACAAACGAAAGTGGAAGAAAAATGCAGCAAAATTAAATAGGAACTTGGGCCTTGAGTATACATCTGCTTATACAGGGAGGAAAATGCCATAGCGAAAAGTGGGGCCTCCCTGTACCTGTGCTGCGAAATGTTATGATCTTGTGGGTGAACAGAACATTGAGTCCATTTCCACAGACTTTTGGAAGACTGGCAGCTGGGATGCACAGACAGTTTATATCCAAAATCAGACTACATCCCATGCTGTGAAATGAAGGCAAACTGAGAATGTGGAGAACAAAAAAGCTGCACTCGGCATTATCAGGTCACCGTCAATGACATCCCTATCACTGTATGTAAGCAGGCATTTGCAAACATTCATGGCATCCCTAGAGCCAGGTTGGATCATGCCTTGAACATCATGACCTCTACAAGTGTCCCCATATCTGATCGTAGAGGCAAGCTTGGCAGTCACGGTAAAGTCGCGGACGAATGTAACCTTAAAGTAATAGAGCATGAGCAAAGTTTCCCTGCTATTACCAGCCATTATTCTCGCAAAATCTCTCCAGATGTGCGTTATTTAGACACATATATGCTTAGCAAGCGCCAAATGTATGAGTTATATAAAGAGTGGCTGGAAGAAAAGTACCCAGGTGAGGTGCCCTGTACTTGGCACAATTATGACGATGTGCTGAAGGCCAAATTTTCCAATCTTAAGCTGTACAATCCACGCCAAGATACGTGCAAAACTTGTGACGTGTATGCCAATAAGTGTAAGGATTTTTCGCTGACAGAGGACGAGAAGAGGGCAATCGAGGTGAGGCAATCTCTCCACCTGGCTAAGGCTGAAGTTGGATACAAGCTCCCCAAGAAACTTGTCACTGACACTCCCGACACTACCATGGTCCTCTGCATGGACCTTCAGCAAGCACTTCCAACCCCCAAGATATCGACAGGAATCGCCTTTTATAGAAGACAAATGTGGACATATAATTTTAACGTTCACAACTATAAGAATGGAAAGGGGCATATGTTTGTTTGGGATGAAGTGACAGCTAAGAGGGGGGCACTCGAAATTTGCAGTTGCATCAAGAAGTTCATTGATAAATTTGTCCCTCCTGAAGTCAACGAGATATACATGTTCTCTGATGACTGTTCAGGGCAGAACAAAAACATTACACTGCTGCTCTTCTACCTCTCCTTCATTCATTCTGGCAGATTCAAGGAAATTCATCAAGTCTATTTCAGGTCGGGTAATACTTACATGGCTGCAGATAGAGATTTTGTCCTTATTGAAAAGAACATGAGGAAGTTGAATTACATTTTCACGCCTGATGAACACATCAAAATCATTAAGGCAACCCGGAAGACTGGAGGTGAGAGGTCTAACCCCTTTGAGGTTGTGAAAATGCAACAAAAAGACTTCAAAGATTACAACTGCCTTAAGAAGTTATGTACTCTACGCAACCCCACCACTATAAGGTTCATAGATGCAACCTACTTCCGTCTGTCCCACACCATCCCGACTGGCTTCGCTTGTGACTCAAGTTATGCCACCATTGAAGACTGTTTGGGGGAATCTGTGAGGATTGTGAAGGGTTCTGGTCCGAGGGCAGACAAAGCCTTCAACCTATCACTCAATGATGTTTCCCAGAAATACACCAAACCCATCCCTCTGGCCAAACCCAAGTTGGTGGACCTAAAAGTACTTGTGGGAGACCTGGTGCCACCCTACATCCGGTGTAGGTACTGGGACAGTATACTGGGTGATACTCATGAGGCTGAGGCAGAGTCTGATGGTGATGACCCAGATTCGGATGATGAGGCTGTAGCTGATGACCCTAACCCGATGGGTGATGTAAATAATGATAAGGAAGCCGAGAGTGAGAGAGGCTTCTTTGATTATCAATTAATATAAAAGAAAACAAAAACTGATTTAGTTTTAACCCTTAACTGACGGCGCGCAACTTATGTCGTGTGAAATAAATATGGACTATGTGGCGGTTCACAACTTATGTCGAGCGCCATTTTCACCACGTAATGTTGCTGAGAGAGAGAGCTGAGCTGTGTGAGGAGCATAGCAACACTATGACAGTCCCCCACCACCGCGGTGGACCAACTGAACTGTATTCTAACTTCCTCCCCCTCTTCTCACTCGCTACACAGGGAATTATATAGGGAAATTACCTAATTACAGTGTTTTTGCACTCGTGTTGCACGATCGTTGCAAGAGAACCAGTAGTCGTACAAGGAAGGTTCGGGTGTCATTGGAAAGCTCTGTTTACGCCCTTTCAGGGATAGATACTTGTTTTATGTTCAGGGTCTTATTTAGGCATGACAATGATCACGTAAACAACCCTATTTAGGGTTAAAAAAAAACGCTGGGTGCTACCGTCAAATAGACCGCCTAGCCCGCCAATAAGGTGTTAAGGTAATATTATAATAAACAAAGAATAGTCAATATTGAAAGTGCCTTGTGCGATACAAATTAGTGTGTGAAGCCAACACAAGCGTATATTCAGTTATAAGTTTTACATACAAGTGTGTCAAGCCAACACAAGTGTATATTCAGTTATTATTTTTACATACAAGTGTGTGAAGCCAACACAAGTGTATATTCAGTTACTATTTTTACATACAAGTGTGTGAAGCCAACACAATTGTATATTCAGTTATTATTTTTACATACAACTGTGTCAAGCCAACACAAGTGTATATTCAGTTATTATTTTTACATACAAGTGTGTGAAGCCAACACAAGTGTGTCAAGCCAACACAAGTGTATATTCAGTTATTATTTGTACATACAAGTGTGTGAAGCCATCACAAGTGTATATTCAGTTATTATTTTTACATACAAGTGTGTGAAGCCAACACAATTGTATATTCAGTTATTATTTTTACATACAACTGTGTCAAGCCAACACAAGTGTATATTCAGTTATTATTTGTACATACAAGTGTGTGAAGCCAACACAAGTGTGTCAAGCCAACACAAGTGTATATTCAGTTATTATTTGTACATACAAGTGTGTGAAGCCATCACAAGTGTATATTCAGTTACTATTTTTACATACAAGTGTGTCAAGCCAACACAAGTGTATATTCAGTTATTATTTTTACATACAAGTGTGTGAAGCCAACACAAGTGTGTATTCAGTTATTATTTTTACATACAAGTGTGTCAAGCCAATACAAGTGTATATTCAGTTATTATTTTTACATACAAGTGTGTCAAGCTAACACAAGTGTATATTCAGTTATTATTTTTACATATAATGTGGTAAAGTGTTTATCAATAAGTTCAAGTGCCTATTATACATAATGTGTTTAAGTGAAGGGTCAGGGTCACATCAGACTCGTCACTCAGCCTCTCAGCACGCATCTCCCAGTATCGCCGCACTCATCTCCCAGTATCTCCGCACTCATCTCCCAGTATCTCTGGACTGCACTCACCACCCAGACTTCCTAACCAACAACAGTAAGTGAATACATTTTCATTGTGGTACAATAAATTAAATTATAATATATTATATTAATATTTGTACCACAAAGCGTTACTATTACAATTAATATAATTATTTACATTATAATACCTATTATGTATTACGGTATTTTGAAATGTACTGTATATTATTATCCTTGACTAACACATTTGTTCAGCTTAGGAAGGATACACCGTGGATGAGAGAGAGAGAGCAGCGTAATACACAGTACCTATTTAATTATTATAACCATTAAGTATTATTTTGTGTTCGGTAATCTACTATTTTTGCTTGGGAAACAAATTATCATTATTACCATTATAGCACCTATTGTGTATCACGTTTTTTTTAAATGTATATTATTTTCCAGACTAACACACTTTTTTCAGCTTAGGAAGGATGCACAGTGCGCGAGAAAGAGCAGCGTAATACACTTTACCTATCTTATTATTATAACCATTAAGTATTTTTGTGTAATATACTATTTTTTATGGCAAACCAAAATCATTATTCAATTTGGAGAAAACAGCATTTGACAGTTCGTAGCCAGGCAACCGTCCCCCTTACCGGCGCCTGCCTCACTCCCTCCCTGGTGGAGGGAGGGAGGCATGTCTCGTGGGTTGAGACGGAGCACGGGAACTTTCAAACGCTGTTTTCTCATTTCTTTATGCTCGTCGTTTCCTTCACTTCAGCAGGGGGCGCCACAATTAACGGCTATACCGTATTCAAAGTAAGTATGACAAGAACTCTTGAACATTAACCTCTATAGCTCACAAACGACTTGAATAATCGAGCTAATATTTCTACTATTTATTAGTGGCCCCTTCATCATTGACGAAGCGCCTTAACATTGTTTATGGCCAATCTTTGAACTCAAGCTTGTCTTTCAAACTTCCCGCCCGGGAGAGAACAAAATATGATTGCCACACATACATATCATGAGCGAAACGCTCTTAAAAACCACTCACAGACTCATCCTATAATTATGATGTGGGTACCACTACTAGAAAAAACTAGCAACAAATAATGAAATAAAAAGATTAAACTTGATCTTAGCATTGCGCTTCTCATGCGTCTGCTGTTTCTGCATGCTTCGCCTCACTCATCGAAGCGATCGCCCTTTCTTCCTTATTCCGGGCCCACTTGCATCGAACATGCGTTGGGCGCTCCAGCCTAGCCTTCATTCTTCACCTTCCCTCAGCTATGGTGAGTCTTTTGCTCACATGTACATGCTAAGTGCTGAGAATAGGTAGCTTATAGACTAGATGTAGGCTGTGAGTGTCATTTAGTGGGCCCTGGAAACTGTTCTTCAGGGTTCAAGTTGCTTAAGCGAGTGTGTTAGGCGGAGTCCTCATTGTGAAAAGGCGAGCCTCCTAAGTGCTTGTTTTATTATCCTAGCTCATTTTAGTTCCCTGTTAGTCATGAGGCTTCTTATAAGGAGAACCGGGGCCTGTTGCTCGGTCCATTTTGGGTGTGCAACAGTATGCCACATGAGCTAGTGCTCGGGGACTGTCTCACCTAGTTGAGGGGTCCTGCACGGAGCCATGCTGCTCTTCAACCTACGCTTCGTATCGCTACGTATTGTGATGGTCTTCGCTGGATCGCAGGTTTGTGCTACAATGACTATTATCATCGCCATCTGCCCCCATCTAGTTGGCCTCATGTAGGTTGTGTATATATGGCTAGGGTGTGTTATTGTTGATGCTATTATTATTTGTGTATAACCATGCCATGTATGTGCACGTTGTTCATTCCATTGTGGAGGGTTGGCCCTTCCGGCGGGATTTTTATAAAGTGAGACTTAATTCAACGTGCCTCTAGTTGTTTTTCGTGTTTTTTCTGCCGGGAAACATCTAGAGTTATGATAAAATTCAGATATCCTCGTTTGGCACGGGATTGAAATGGCTTTTTGTTGTTTTGTTTGCGCCGTCTAGTATGATTTCGGCTAGCCCGGCGATTTTACTATAGAATTGTGTTCTGAGAGTGTTCGGCTAGCCCGCCTCCGTTACAACAACTTTTTCCTCCGCTTGAACTTAATTTAGAAAAACGTTCGTTGCTTGGTGCTGTCCGAACGTTCTACCTGGTGGTTGACAAGTGGGGAGCCACTGCCGCCGGAACAATGACGGCAGAGCCGAGAAACTAACTCACCCATTCCTTTCTGGTAGCTTTCAGTTATCTGTATTGCTCGCATAAAAGGCGCTGGTTGGCCGGGATTAAAAATGAAAATCTATAGTTGCGTTGTCGCCGGATTTAATCCTTGCATAACTAGATGGGATGAGGTCAGTGTTAAGCACTTAGGTAAGAAGTTATTATATAAGTAGCACATGGTCGGCTACTCACTACTCACTTACATTTCTGGGGAATATACTTAACCTAATTAAAGGGAAATAAGATTGTATAGTGTTATTCAACTCTTCTTTTTCTTTCACGTTGGAGATATATTTATTAAATTTTAGTCTTGCCAGCCTAGTGTGTCCTTATGAGCATTGATTCTTGAAATGTTCTCACCCACAGGCTCGCATGGGGGATACCTAGGAAAGTCGGCTACCTCCCTGGCGGGAGGAGGTTTTTAATCATGGATAAGAGTGCTTTCTTTTTTTGTGCTGCTTTGGGTTGTAAAAACTTAACGGACATCAGGCACTCTCTATGTGTTAAGTGTGTTCCTTGTGTAGACCGGTCTCGTGGCCGTTGGTTGTCCCAATCGTGTCCCAAGTGTTCAGCCCTCTGCAATGCCTATTTAAAGCATGCAGATAGTCAGTGCAAGACTATCATATCCAGTCAGTGTATGTACAGTACTGTAAGACGGTAGCCCATAAATCATTGCAATTGGATGACCAAATTCTGGAAGATTTACTTAAGGGGACCTCAATTACTTTAACCTCTGGGGGTTCTTCTCGTGAGACGCCAGCCCAAGCGACCTAGGACCACAAGTCCGCCGGACGCACCACCGTCGTCTAGCCGGCGTGACAGGTCCCGATCGCCTAGACCAAGATCCAAGTCGCCTTCTGTAGAACAAGCGGCTAAGAGGTCTCACTCTGATTTTGATGCCGCACTATCTGCAGGCGATGACAAGTCTAAGAAGAGTCGGTCTAGGAAGTCCTCCTCCTCGTCGAAGAAGGCGGCGCAGACACTACCCAAACCGGTGAAACAGTATTCGTCAAGCAGGGAGGCACACAGAGACACATCTAGTCATGTCTCAGGCCACTCTCACCGGTTTACCATTCTTCACAACCCGCAGCCAGAACCTAAGGCTGTGCCGGTATTCGGAAAGGAGAGGGGCAGCAGCGTGTGTTCTCGCCGGCAATAGTATGATAGCTCTTCTGACCAGCCTACCTCGGTGCAAGACCCGATGGAGTATGACATCCCGGATCTGAACTTTCGAGACCTCTCCGAGACCAGCGTTCTCGATGAAGCACAAACCAGAACACACCATTCCGCTGCCCGCGTTGGCGAGTCTCGGTTGGAGACTTTACCGGCCCCCACGACCCGGTCACCGGGTTCTAATATACACCAGCATGGAGTACATGCCGAGGAGCTGGCGTCTGGCCAACTTCCTTCTTCTCGGCAATCAGGAACGCAGGAGTCAGAGATGCCAGAGTCCGCGTCCCAGTCAGACCAAGAAAGTGGGGTCTTTGTAGCGAGGGAACAATTACAAGAGTTATTTGCTTTTATGAGACAGGTTAAAGGTGAGCGACAGGTATCAGTTCCAGTACCAGTAACCCCGGTGGTGCGACCTCTATGGCAAGTGCTAGTACAATCTCAAGTTGATGTAACTTTACCTCCCCCTACTATCACTCCTATAGCTTCCACTTCGGGAGCTACGGTGCTGTTGCCGTCCAATCTAAAGTTGTTCTCGGATTTGCTCCCTCCCCCACTTGATAAATCCATTCCCAGTAGGAAGGGCCCTATGCCACTTTTATATGGACCGGATACGTCTTGGTCTGTTGTTCAGCCTTTACGCCCCGAGGTCGCACAACCCACAGTTACAGGAGATTCACCTGTGCTGGAACATTGGGTTATTGAGGCGAGTGAGGCTCGAAAATTAAGGGACAAGAACCAGTCTGGAGAGGTCCTTGATGTTGTCATCAGGGACATTCCTACATTTTATAATCCTGACTATTTTGTCTATTTGCCAGCCCCTGCCTTGCCTCCCGTTTCCGCCGGAAAACATTTTTCCGACTAGTCAAAATCTGATGGGTTTAATGATTTAAAGCATTTACAGGGCTTGACCCCTGAGTTAAATTCTCTACCCTTCAGGGAATCAGATGGGTCTTCACTTGTCCAGATTCAAGGGGGGGAGTCAGGGCCGTGGGTTGCATGGGGACAAGAGGCCCAGCTGTTTGCCAGCACAATAACAAGTAAGAGCAGTCACCAGCTCCCGCAAGAAGACAATCATTGGTTTTCAATGCCGGTAGGCAAGGCGGTAGGTATTCCTCAACATATTCTTGATTTTTTGGGGGCCTCTAAACTTTCTTTATGCCAGTTACCTGAACCTTTTTGTCCTCCCACACAGGCCCAGATCGATAAAGACTATAAAATGAGGCAGAAGGACTGGAGACTGGCGTCCCAGTATTTGCTCAGCCGTCAGCTTGCAGCCTCTCTGGCCAGGACGATTGAGTCAGTACTGGACGCCGGGACCCAGAAGGCTCTTTCTCTGACTAGGCGCCTTCTTCTCCAAAACTCCATTCAGTCTCTTGGCGATGTCCGGACTGCTCTCTGTGAGGCAGTACGGGAACGTGAAGACCTGAGGGTGTACTTGATTAAGAGACTCCCTGCAGAGATTGGTAGGAGACTGATACTATCTAATGTTTTCACCAAAACCCTAGCTTCCGACGATGCCTGACGCACTGTCAATTTCCTTCTAGACTCACAACCTGCCACTACTTCTAAGTCTAAGAGTGAGCAATCAGTTAAATCCAAATTTAATGCCAAGAGTTCTTTTTGTGGTCAATCCCAGTCATTTCAGTCATCAAAGACTTACACAGCCCCTGCAAATAGCGGAACTTTTCGTGGGCGAGGCCAACTCAGGGGCAGAGGGCGTTGGTTCAGGGGTCAGTCTAGGGGTAAACCCAGTAGTGCTGGTAGCAAGGCCTCTCATCCCCCCATTCCAAAGTCAGAGTCACAACCCTCCTCTTAAAAAATCTGAGACACCACAAGGCTCTCTCACTCCCAGTGCCAAGGCAAGGCGAGACGGGAACGAGAGTAGTACTGCCAGACAACACCAGTTATGCGACTGGCAACTTCCGAGACTGTCATCGGGCATGGCCCCGGCGGACATGGGCAAGGACAGTAGTCCGCAAAGGCCTCTCATGGCGGTGGTCCCGGCGACCCCGTTTACGTATCCCCACAGAATTCTATTTTGTTTCATTGGAGGTGGGCTCCGTCGTCAAAGAGATGGTCCAAAAGCAGTTTATTATCCCCAGTCCCTTGTCACAGCCCATGTTCACGTCCCGGTTGTTCCTGGTACCAAAACGGGACAGTGTTCAGATGAGGCCGGTGATCGACCTCTGCTATCTCAACACCCATGTTTTCAATCAGTCATTCAGGATGCTGACTGTGAATCAGATCAGATTGACACTCCCACCGCAAGGTTGGATGTGTTCCATCGATCTAACAGAAGCCTATTGGCATTTCCCAAACAACAAACGTTTTCAAAAGTATCTAGCTTTGCAGAACGGGGATCAAACGTTTGTATTTCAAAGAATGCCCTTTGGATTAATTCTAGCACCCCGAATTTTCACAAAATTAGTCCGACAGGCTTTGCTACCATTACTCAAACAAGGGATCATGGTGTTATGGTACCTAGACGATTGGTTAATAGTAACACAATCCAAAATTATCTGCCTCCAACATGTACAACTTGTGTTAGCTCATGTAGCTGCCTTGGGGTTAAAGGTGAACTTAGCAAAGTCTGCCTTGATCCCCACCAGGAAAATCCAGTGGGTGGGCCTTATCTAGGATACCGAGCTTCTCACTCTGAGTCAGAGCGAAGACAACCGTCAGAGATTTCGGAGGAAACTCTTTCGGTTACTTCATTCTCTGACAACAACGAGGAGGATCTGGGAATCTCTGGTGGGCTCACTGAATTGGATACAGCTGACGGTCCCGTTAGGTCGTCTGAAGGTAAAACAAATTATTTGGTTGGAAACAGGTGTTTTCCGCTGTTGCCAGCGGATACACTGAGGAAAATTCCAACTTTAATCCACAACCTTCTGGCAGCTTGGGCGAAGCCAGAAGTAGTACACTCCTCCTTGACATGGACAGCTCCTTATCCGACGGTCTGGATAGATACATACGCGTCAGGTACCCTGGGGTGGGGTTACCAGTCAAACCTAGGTCATCAGGGTCAGGGTCTATGGTCCACTTCAAATCATCTTCATATCAATGCCAAGGAGTTGTTAGTCTCACTATTCTTTTTACAGGAGCACAGCATGAGCCAGGCGGGAAAGTCCATAGCCTTCAGAATGGACAATCAGACTGCAGTGACATGCATTCAGAAACAATAAGGGTCAGCGAGATCTCGAGTGTTACAAGGGTTGTCAGAAAAGATCTTTCGACTAGCCGCGAGGCTGGAGATTTATCTTCATGCAACATATCTGCCCGGCGTAGCGAACGTGTGGGCAGATGCTCTGCCTCGGAGACAGAACACTCAAGTAGAATGGACTCTCAAGCAAACCATCTTTCAAGAGATGATTGCTGAGCCATACCCTCCACAAGTGGACTTGTTCGTGTCCGAGGCAAACCACAGGCTGCCTCAGTACCTCACACGTCGGAGTCAGACTCCGGCGGGGTGTCCAGATGCATTTCTGGTAGAGTGGAACAAATGGAGCTCCATTTATCTGTTTCCGCCTCCAGACGCATCCTTAATGTGCAAAGTAGTTCACAAACTACGGGGTTATCGAGGCATGGTCTCGATGATCGCGCCGTTGTGGCTGGCTCAAGTTTGGTACAATCAATTAAAGACGTGATGCGAGAACCCGGTGTCGCTCCCGATCTCGTACTTCCACTTAAACACAATTGGAAACCTCAAGACCTCGCTGACTTTTGCCTAATAGACATTCAGAAGGCCAAGTGGCTAGGCCAGTTTGGGGAAGCCGTGACTCACAAGTTGATTAATCAGTATGCTTTATCAACCCAATGACAGTACCAATCTCACTGGAAGTCATTTACTACCTGGATTGTAAAAAACTGATCAACAGCAGTCCTCGGTGGCTCTGGTGTTTAACTATTTAAATTACCTATTTAAAATTCAAAAGTTGTTAGTTGTCACACTAAGGAATCACCTCACAGCAATTCGGACACCTTTTTTCGATTTAACTGGTCTGTCGGTGCCGGAGGCGGAGGAAAAGGGGTTCATGAGGTCTTGCTTCCGGCTTCGCCCTCCTCCTCGTCAACTCATACCCACCTGGTCTCTTGATCTGACCCTTGAAATGCTTCACTCCCGTAAATATTGTCATATTCCTCCTTTCGAGTTAAGACTTAAGAAAGCCATTTTTCTAATGTCATTAGCCACGTGTGACAGGGTGTCTGAGTTGGCTGCGATGAGTTCGGAGCCATCTTGTTTAAGATTTTCATGGCGCAACATGAGTGTACATATTGCACCTGCTCCCAATTTCATTGCAAAGAATGAACAAGTAATCATGTTTTCTCAGAGTTTGAAGTTCCTGCTCTGAAGCAGGGCGATAAGCATAATTTATTTTGCCTGGTGCAATCACTCATTTTATTTATGCGGGACTCTCAGCCAGCACAGGCGGGACCCCTCTGGGTTTCACGGACAGGTAAACGTCTCCAAAAACGCCAGCTAGCAGCGTTATTAGTTGAAGTAATTAGAGAAAGTAATCCGGGCGTGTTGGCTAGGTCACACGATATCCGAAAGTGGGCTGCATCACTCAGATTCCTGCACAATTACTCACTAGATGACATTCAACAGACCAAGCTATGGTCATCTAATCATACTTTCTTAACACGTTACCTGTCCGTGAATCTCATAAAACTTTCTCGTACATGTATAGCATTAAGGAAGAGAGTCTAGTTTTAAGCTATTTTTGTGAAGAAAAAGGGGGGTGGGGGGAGGTATCCTAGCTAGGGCCTGTAACCTGCCTCTTAACCCGGCAAGTGCTGGAAGACTAATAAGAGTTTTACCGTTGCACTGCGGAAAGCCTTATATAATCCAGGTTTTTGAGCACGTACCAAAACTGCGGGCTTACAGCCAGGCGGCTACAAATAGGTGTGGCTGTAGTACAACTTGGCAACTCTCGATACCACCCAGCCACACGCTCGGCCCGCACTCACTCAAGCGGTACACAAGCACTTGTCATGGAGCCTAGACGTCCCTCATGCTCTCGCCCTGATGACACAACCAGCCCTCCTTCTGGTGGCACGAGTAGCTCCGAGGACGAGGAACCTGCACGTAAAGCACGTAAAACACGTGCAAGCAGGGGCAGTGCACAGAGGTCATTGTTTTTCGGGGACACTGCCACGACCACCCAGGCAACTGCTACCACCACTGCCATCACTACCACCGACGCAGGAGGCCACCCTGGGGCTGCAGGACCTGCGGGAGCCACTGGGAAGACAAGGAAGGGCATGGGTAAAATTTGTTTACCTCTGCCACTACCACCGTGCCTCCACCACCACCACCAGCCGCCTCTGCCCCTGCCACCCCTGCCGGCCCTTCTGCCCCTGCCACTGCCCCTGCCCCTACCAAAGGGAAGAAAGGGACGAAAGGCAAGGCGACAAAGGCAACAGGGACCACCATAATATTGCCAACCAGGACCTCTGCTGGCCCTGCCGACGCCGCCCCTACCGGCCCTTCTGCCCCTGCCACTGCCCCTGCCCCTACCCCTTCCAAAGGGAAGAAAGGGAAGAAGGGCAAGGCAACAAAGGTGACAGGGACATCCATAATATTGCCATCCAGGACCTCTGCTGGCCCTTCCGACGCCGCCCTAACATACAGCTGACTGCCGTGGCTGGCCTTGGACAGCGACACACAGACTTCCTTCCCTCCAACCCTCCCTCTCACCCACCTGCACCCACCCCAACTCTCCCCTAAAGACATTCATAAGGCTTATATATCGCATAATTGGTCTATATATGGTATAGTCATTGTTATATGGGTCGCCTACATACGTACACGTACTTTATATATAGCATGACAGTGCTGAAAATACGATATATACGTGATATTACAGCCAACCGACCCTGTACAACTTGGCAACTCTCGATACCACCCTGTCACACGCTCGGCCCGCACTCACTCAAGCGGTACACAAGCACTTGCCTCCCGCGTAAACTCTCTCACCTCAGTTCCCGCCTCTAAACTCTCACATAATTCGCTTATATGTCGCATATTTGGTCTATATGCGGCATATTCCTTGGTATATGGGTGGCCTACATACGTACACATACATACATATATGTACACATACTCTACATAGCATAAAAGTGCTCAAAATAAGACACATATGCGACATTATGCCCAATCCCGCCCTCCCCTCCCTCTACTCCTACCCCCTGGGCGCGCCGATATTCACCCGGGAAATCTTGCCGCGCGATGACAATCTTGCCGCGCGATGCCATTCGCTCCACTTTTTTCAACTACGGACCGTCCCCCCCCCCCCCCCCAGACATTTTTTTGGGGGTCAAATATATATGGCTCGATGCGCGCGAACATTCACTACACGTTGATCTACTTTTCATCGATATTTTCAAGGGTCGCCCAAATCGTCATACCTCCGCACAGGGGTGCCTGTATACTAGAGGGGGTGCGCAGCGGAGAGGTTAAGTGATACAAGATGACGAGAATAAAGGTCATGTGATAACCCATTCCTTAGACTAAAGTAAGTCTAGTCAGGAAAAATGTTTATGTTTACATTATGTATGGCAATAGAGTTTCCATTATGTTCATTAATCTTAAGGATTAGGATTAAAAAGCAAGAGTACAAATATTTTTGTAATACAGTACCTGTAGGCCATATATGTATAGGCCAACATATTATCAGTATTTTATAAAAGATGAGATATTGATTTATTTATGTATTCATAAGCTAAATGTATAGCTTATAATTGTGTCTCATCAACTGTTCTATCAAACGTAAAGATGAGTACACAACAGGCTACCTTTAAGGAACGCCGCCTGTACAACCTTTATTATTTTTATTAAACTTTGTTTTTTTTCGTACGTGTTTTAACTTTTAACCTTAGTAATTTATTAGTGGTTATGATGTTCATGATGAATGTCCCCCTCAAGTCTTGAGATATTAGGCACATCGTCAATGATGAAGGACTAATAAATTATAGGTTTGAGTCCCGAAGGGAAGAAGGAAAACCTAATATTTAGTAGTGGCCCCGGATTCATTGACGATTTTGGCCCTCCCTTCCATCCCCTTCCCATTCATCTGCTATGTTTTGAGAGTCTTGATATGTCAGATTAAGAAAGCGCGATCGCTTCGATTAGTGAGGCGAAGCGTGCAGAAACAGCAGACGCATGAGAAGCGCAATGCTAAGATCAAGTTTAATCTTTTTATTTCAATATTTTTTGCTAGTTTTTTCTAGTAGTGGTACCCACATCATATAGGATGAGTCCGTGAGTGTTTTTTAAGAACGTTTCGCTCACGATGTGTGGCAATCGTATTTTGTTCTCTCCCGGGCGGGAAGTTTGAAAGACAAGCTTGAGTTCAAAGATTGGCCATAAATAATGTTAAGGCGCATCGTCAATGATTCCAGGGCCACTACTAAATATTAGGTTTTCCTTCTTCCCTTCGGGACTCAAACCTATAATTTGGAAAGGGTCAGCCAGGGAATAGGTGTGGACATTTACATTTGCTCTGGCCTTTTTGTGTTACAGAGGTTAGGGGTCACAATTTCAGGAGTACCTATTTGGAACAGGGTATAGTAAGAGACATGGGTACGATCACTGAGCAAAATGATCATATCAAAATAATATCTACACAACAATAAGAAGAATGTGTTGACGGTAATAATTGTAGCTGTAAGTCCTCTCTAATAGGAACAATATTTACCCTGGCTAATGGACCAATATAATGAAACCCATGCCGCCGCAGGTTTATCGCACATTTGTTCTGGATGTGCTATGTTGTCATGCTAACTGAATGTTGACGATCTTGATTTAATGTGTTATCACACATGTGCATGCACTTATAGAGGGTAGCAAACCCTAGTTCCTAATCCATAGGTCTTGTGTTCGTATATTAGGTAAGGCATATTTGACAACCTTTATATACTAACTCAATTAAGGCAATTCCAGTGTTGTATATAATCATTTAGTATCAGCTAGCATTAACCCGTTGAGCCCCGGCTAGTTATAATATTTTGTTCACCCCAGTCCCAAGCCATTTTCACTTCTTTTTTTTGTTTGCTAAAATGGAAGACAAGGATGAGAAATGAAAAAAAAAAACAAAAAAAAATCACCTCTGACATTTTTTTTTTTGGGGGGGGGGGCCGGTGGGGGGTTGGGGGGGGGGGGAGCCTCAAAAAAATGTGTTGAGCCAAAATGGAAGAGAATGGTGAGAAATGAAGACAAAAATAAAAAAAAACTCATTTCGGTCATTTGGGGGGCGGGGGGGGGGGGGGGGGGGTTTCAATAGTTCGTCTCCCCCGCATGACCACCCGCCCGGGAGCACTAGGTAAAAACTGAGTATGGCATTGTACGGCATACATCCTAAGGAGTGTCTCACATAAATCTCAAGCCTCTAGCTCCCATACGACCGGAGTAATGAAGGTTCAAAGTGGCGGTGAACTAAGGGTGTAAACTATCCCCACTAAGCCCACCACCACCAGCCACGCGGCTGTCTCGGCCCGCTCACACCTACTGGCCCGGCTCCCACACACACTATGGTACCTCCCCCTCCTATTCTCCCGCCATTTCCTACCTTACGAGCCACGTAAGTGTTTTTTATATGTCGGACGCACGTGATGCGTCGCTGGGAGTTGGTGATCAAACACTGCCGACGCAACACGTGCGACGCTGGGTCTCACCGGGTTAAAAGAAAAATTTATAATATATGAAAAGGCAAAACTAGGTAGACAGGTGCAATATTAACCCTCCCGCATCCAGCAACTTAAATATCTAACTTATGGTAAGACATTCTCTAATTTGCCATGAAATACCAGGCTGGGTGAGTTTTCGAAGCTTTGTGTTTTTCTGTATTTTCATCCACCAGAATGCTGTTTATTGTGATGTATCATATGTCAATGGAAAGAGGAATATTTATAGTACATGATAAAACAAAACAAAATGTAAATAAATCGAAATATGAAAGTGTAAATGAGTCCGGAATACAATTATTTCCCATGCAATTGTCTTCACACCGTCCTATCTCTAAATTGTGAGTGATGACCATATATTTATTTTAGCTCAATTAATAATATTTTTTCTCCTCTTTCCAAATCTGAAAACAGAAATTGTCTATCTTTAATAGTTCTCAAGCAGTGACCGAAAACAAAAAAACTATGACTTTGCATGATATGGTTTATAACATTTGCGAATTATTTCGTTGTTATGATGTTTATGGTTCTCAATTTAGGCTGTATGAATATGGCAGATAATGCTGAAGAGAATAAAAAAACTAGAAGTTTCTACGACAAATACTTTTTGCCCTATGAATATTTGAAATGAAGAGCCAAAATGCGAATATTTACGCTTCACTCGTCCCCGTTCCGCCGACGCTAGCCGGGTTCCGAGCTGTTCCCCACCTCGGCGTTGCTTTATTTGCTCGGATACGTATATAACTGTTTATATCACCGTAATCGGAAAATTATGTTCTTTCTAATGGTGAAAATCAAAATAATATAGCGTAATTGGTTCGCGAGCTATGGGCAATTGTTTCCATGCACTGTTATTGTTATGTAAATATATGAGAATGTTTATAC